>JAJIBD010031071.1:0-13594 GCA_021461705.1 Cryptotis parvus | reverse complement strand
AGATTCAAACCTTTTTTTTCCTACAGGTCAGCTTCCCAGGTCTTTATTATGTTTTTACTTGGGAAAATCAAACAGGGTCAGAAAAATGAGGTTCCTACTAACTTACCATGTAGAGTAATTTCTCTCTCTGTTTTGTTAAAAGATAACATCGCCACGATATTTTGAGTCATTGTTCCCTCTCCCAGACTCTGAGTGTACCTTTGTTAATTTAGATTTGATATTTATTAAGAGTTACTTGAGTGGCAGTCCCTTTGGTCTGAAACATTAATATTTTCATGGGATCTGTATTCTTAGAAAGTTTCAAAAATTATCACCCAAATGATACTCTGGTAGATCTGAATCTAATATTAAATTTTCTAAGAGAAAGAGCAAAGCCTAGTGTTACTCATCAGGTGTGTCAGAAGAGTGTGTTTATTGTTTTTATGTATGTTCATGTAGTGAATTTGAAGAACCCTCCAGGAGCCAGAGAGCTCACACACAGTAATAGGTAAAAACCTGAGTTTGGTCCTGAGCCCATTGCTCCGCGGCACTCAGGCCAGTTGGGCCTCTAAAGATCGCCAAAGACTATTAGTTCTCCGGAAACAGTGTTTCTCGATGAACGAATGGTCAGGCTGCAGCTCATTCCTCTGGGCACACCCACCCCAGAAATGATATGTTTTAAATTAAAAGAAACTAAAAGGGAATACAGGCTGGGTCTGACACAGAGAATGTGTGAAATATTGAAACTGATTAAGTGGTTTCAGATATTCTTATTCTAAACCCAAAGATCACACCAAAATTCCACAGTATAGCAAAGTATAAACAAAATTGCCTGTTTCTGTTCTCTGATAAAGAAAGCTAGAATAAGTTCTCTCTTTTCAGTTACCTTCTCCAACTTGGCTGTTCGCATCTACTTCATCCTGGTCTAAAATTGTTCTTTACTTTTCTTCGTTCTTAATCACAGCTTGCTTTTCACAGCTATGTCTAATGCTGGCGGCAGGATCTGAATGCAAGATGTCCAGTTCTTTTTTCTTTGCTCTTTGGGTCACACCTGGGCGCTCAGGGTTACCCTGGCTCTGCACCCAGGAATTAATTACGGTGCTGTGGATTATGATGCGGATTGAACCTGGCCAAAGGCCTGGTGTAAGGTAAACGTGTCACCACAAAGTATATCGCCCGCCCCTAAGTTATCCACTTTGGATATGATCAGAACTCCATTTTTAACTTTTCTTCACTCCTCCTTTTACTCTCTGGTCATCAGCTGACTGTCTCTGGCCCTATCATTACAGATCATGTTCTTGCCTTTCTCATAAAAGAGCAAGAGGAACTAGGGCGATTTATTGTTCCGCATGTTTCAATCAAAGTGAGAAATGAAATGCAGACTGAGAAACGCACAGATGTGTTCCACTCCAGCTGACTCGCCACTTATTTACAGATCCTGCCTGTCCCAGCTGCATTTGAGCCTGCTATTCCTGGGAGAGAAACATTTTGGAAGAGTCTTTCTAAGGTGAGCAACCAGCTCTATCTGATAAACTCATCTTGTTTATCATGTTAGGAACCCCATTCTCTCATCTATTCAGCAGAGCTTTCTCCCTCTTTTTCTTTGCAGTTCTTGTTTGTTTTCCAGACCAATAGTATCCAAGTAGGATCAGATGAAAAGACTGTATCATAAAGCGGAAAAACTGGTTAAAAGCATAGATTTCTTCTTATACCGTAGTTGGAAAGACTAACCTATTAAGTCTGGGCAGGGTCCACAAAAATTGTTTTTCAATGTAAGCCCAGGTACGAATAAGCTAACCTGTCTTGCTTAGTAACCAGAGTTAAAGGGAGCACCTCTTTATGGAAGGATGTCTTCAGGTCAGGTTGAAAATTGCGTGAAAAACATTAGGAGAGAGGTTGCGTCACAGAGTCATATGAAAACCCATCATACTGCCATAGATATCTGTGCCATGTATGCAGTATGTTTAATATACATATTACACATATATATTCATGAGCCTTCATCATCAGTTTAGTTGATAGAAATTATTGGCGTAGTTACCTCTATCTCTTACTCCCCACACTAAGCAACCTATGTCTGTTTGTATAAACTCTAAGAAAAAAACCATTTTCTGGTAGCTTGAGGAGAAAGCAGGCACAACGCGTTTTAATAGATACTGACCACCAAGTCTTGAGATAAAGTTTCTGTCTCATTTTAATTTTAGAACAAATAGACTATTAATATAGTGATATTAGAGAGAGCCCAATTACAGGGCTTTTCCTTAGCTCACCGCTTACATTTTAAAGTTTTGATAATTTTCCATCTATTGGGTACTCAAGCGGTGCTGCATTTTAGATGCATAGAGTATTAGAACATAGATTACTAACTACCAAATCCTAACAAACTATAATGTAAGATGGGTAAATGCTTGGAGTTAATTATGTACACCTAGACTTTGGTCACTTACTGCCATCAAAGCATTATCCAATATATAATTTTGAAGTTTCAAAATTAGGATGGAACCCAGAAGCAAACAATAGTAAATTGTGCCGGTTACTATAGGAAGACATTGAAAAATGAATAGGTGATGATTTTCAACCTCGTACTAAATGATTGACTATTAATCTGAAGTGTGTGTGTGTGTGTGTGTGTTCTAGTTATTGCTCAAGCAGGAGCCCAGAATTTCATGTGGTGCAGTTTGAGATGCGGTCATGATTTTAGTGGCTTTGTGTTTTCTTGAGTTGCGCCACCTTGGAATTATATTATGGGATAAAAATCACAGAAGTTGAAAGGGAATCAAAGTTTAAGGCCCACCCTTTAAAATATGCTTCATTCCACTTGTTCAAGGTGTTAAGCCTTTAGTGTTTGGGAGAAAATTCAATTGAATCTGAAAAAAGAAAGAGCATCACAGCACATCTAGCTAACTTTTGGGTATAAAGTATCTATCCTCTAACACTCACTCTTGGATCCAAAGTTCTAGAATCCTGCTTTGTACCTATATAGTGTTCAAGGTTCTTTGTGTGTTTTTATAAATAAGAATAGTGTACCAGATAACATTTATCTTAGAAGAGATGAATTGCAGAAGCTTTCAAAAGGGAATTTCATTAAGCTGAAAAGCTTTCATACACAATTTTACAGAAATTATCCATACCTTAGCATAATGTGAGTCAAATTACACCAATTAAATGTGCACCTATCTAATGATATAAATTTACTTAATTTCTTGATTCGCACTTCTGATACATTTTGTAATGACCTCAGTTGGTCAGACAACCACGTTTCTAAAAATTCCTTAGTAAAAAATTCTTTAGTAGTTAGTGAAATAGATTCTGTTCAAATAGCATCCAGTAGATAAGAAAATGGATGATCAGGTAGAAACTGATGGCCAGCATACAGCACCAAAGATGAAAGAAGTAGGAGATAAGCTGTTTCAGGGTCAAATCTTACTGAGAGCTAAAAATGTGCTTAGTTTATGCAAACAACTGGAGAAAACTATCATCTTTAATGGGACACATGGAATAAGGATTGATTGTGTGTATGTGTGTGGTTTCACCCAGCACATTCTAAGACACAGGAGGTTACAGCAGTTTTGGATGAAGAGACCGCTGAAGTGCAGATCACATGGGAAGTTTGGTCATTATGACCAATTGATTTCTATTTACAGCTTGAACATAGTTTATACCATTAGATTAATCTTATGAGAAATTAGGTTGTTTTCTTTGTCTTGACTTTCACCATTTCAGTGTATGTTCAGTTAAGGTACACACATGCATTTTATATTAATTAGGTTTATCTGTGCAGATACAAATGGATATTCAGAAAATTCGCTCTTGAAATATAAAGCTATATCTACTATCACTATACTTTGTTTAGATAAGAAATAATTATTTACAAAATAAATGTTGAATAAATAAGAATGTACAAATTAAAATCACGTCTTTTTAATGGAGTGGGGACATAACTATTAGTTCAGGGTTAGCTCTCAGTCTATGGATCATACTTCCTAGTGGGTCTTTAACCTTTGGTAGTTACATGTATGTCAAGTGCTCTTCCATTGCAATTGTCTCGCAGCCCACTTATAGAAGTCACTTTTAATACTCTTATTAACACTCAGTCCTTTCACAAGTGAATGTATTATGCACAAAAACACATGTGCTATAACGGGATTTAAAACTTATTGAAAGTTTCAGAAAAGGGAAATTTTTGATTCATTTCCAAACAGAAGCTTATTTTTACCTAGAATTAAATATCCAGTGTTATTCTTTATGTTACTCAAGGACATTCCAAGTCAGTAATTTAACTCATCACTGTCTCTTCACTTAGTGCACGCTGACTGCTCCTCTGCCAGCCATTACGGGGATACATCATCCATCTTCTTTTTTTCTTCTTCCACACCCCAACCAGATTTTGGGGCATAGAGCCATAATTAGATATATAAACTATTCCATTTGATTCCATTTAACACAGCCAATACTTCCTGCGCCTATTTTGGGCTAACCTTTATGCTCAGCACTCTACTATATGTGTAAACTGAAGAGACGAAGGGCCAGATTTATTTTGTAAGGAGCTCCGAGATAATTTAAGCTTAAAGAAGATGATCAAAACATTTATCGGCATCTGTGGGGCAGAAATGAACTAATTGCAGTTGTCAGTTATGGATTTTAAACAAAACCAAGCTTTCTGACTTCTGATGCTCATATAAGACTCTTATTCTTCTAGTAAGCTTAAAATAATGTAGTTTGATGACTGAGAGATTTGAGAAAACTTCATTAAGTGCACCTTAAGACGCAGTGTGTATGGAATGATTCAAAGAATGGACTTGCATATCAGGAAAGGCAACCAATTTAGCCAAATAGCTCAACCACAAAACAGTGCAACTTTGTTTAGCTTTTTTTTCCTCTCTGAAGTAAGAATGTGTTTTTTTCATTCAGGCTAGTGACCTGGACCTCTTGGTGATTCAAAGTGTTATTTGGAGAGATATTTGCTATACAATGGGGCAAGGAGTATTGAAGTCAAAGATCAGACTTTAAGCAGGCTTCATTCGGATTAAAAGTGTTAAGTAGTCATTTGAAGTACAAGAGTATTGCAAATCATAAGGATAAAACCGGAGACTGTGATACGAGAAATGCCATCATGTTTTTCTTATAGAACTCTGTTACAGAGATTATAGTAGAAGCATGGAAAATAGCTATTACATTTTCTAAGCCTTGAGTTTAAAAATTTTTTTTCTTTTTTTTTTTTAAATGCATGATGCTTCAGGGTTACCCAGGCCTGCACTCAGGAATTACTTCCTGGCGTGCCTGGGACCATATGGGATGTCGGGACGAACCCTGGCCGCGTGTAGCGCAAACGCCCTGCCCGCTGGGTTATCGCCCGGTCCTCCGCTTCAGGAGGGATGGTGGTTCAGCCCGCCCACCACCCTAGCAGAGCCGCAACAGCCAGACGAATCAATCCATGAGGGCCTCCATTTTCTTCCCCATCTGATCTCTCTCTCGCCTCAGAACCCCATCCAGCAGACAGGCCGCATCGCAGCCCAGCTCCCCGCTGAGCCAAACAGGGGCTCGCGCTATTCAATAAATGCTGGACTGTGAGATGTCTCATATGGCTACCTGCACGGCAGAGCCTGGGCAAGCCACCTCGTGTTGTATTTGATAGGTGTCAGATACCAAACAATTATAGACCCTCATTCCTGAATGGATTGAGGTTCTTTATATTCTTGGAGCAAGCAGATGCCCTCATGGGCTTTCATCTGCAAGAGACAGACATGGTGAGATGTTACCAGTTCCTAGCTTTGCAAACCAATGATGAACGGGCAGACAGAGTTTATACCAATGTTTGAGTCTGATCTGATATTCCTATTTGCTGTCTAGATGTAAGCAAAGTTGAACTGGTTACTGATACTGCAATGGGCACTGTAGTAGTGGATTTAAGAGTGGATAATGATGGTTCATATGTTATACGTAAATGTACAAAAGGAAGAAAAGAGAACAGACCTTCTAGCTCCGCGTGCAGGTTACTATAGCTTGGTTAAGAGAAGAACAGAATACGTTGATCTCGGGAGAGAATTGTAAATGGTAAAATACCCCAAGCGTGCTATTGCTAAGTTCAGATTTACTGCGTGAGATTGAGTCCCCATGTTGATTCTTGGGGACCACCAGTTGCTCCCATTGAACATATATAACTAGGTTATAAGTGAGGAGCCTAAAATTGAGGCCAGAGTAGAGTGAAAAGGAAGGGCCTTGAGCCTACAGGAGTGATGTTTTTCTGAATGTGCTTTTGCTGGGTTGGCCTGGACTTAAATGAAAATTCAGTTAAGAGGTAAAAATAGTGACACAGGATCATCTTTCCTGTTTGAATTATCACCAATCCAAAGTGGGAATGACTTAATGTCTTGGAAGCCCTGGTTTGAGAAACCCATTAGTGAATGCTGACCATTGCACTGTTTTCCTTCCAAGCCGTGATCACCCACTTTAAGTATTCTCTCTCAAGATTGCTTGTGCTGTATTATCCCAATGTATTTACACTTTCAAATGTAAGGCCGACTTTGAGAAAAAGGAGGAACAATATCATCAGATTAGCTACTATCTAGTGCATTTAATGAGTCTTCTCCCCTTCAATCATTACAATAGGACAACATTAAAATGATTCTTATCTTAGAGGAGTTGTTTATCCAGTGAGAGTGAAACAGGTTTTTCCACTCCTTTGAACATCTGGTATTTATTTTAAAACTTATGTGAAATAAAAAAAAATTCCCAAATAGCATTAACAGGCCCTATTTGAAGATACATTAGTTGAAAGGCTGAGGAGGGAAAATCCAAAGACTGGTTTTCACTAGAATTTTAGCTGTTTTTTTTGGGCTCACTATAATGGTTCATCCTGAAAACTCAGAATATTTTCAATGTTAGTGTGTCCAATAACAAAAGACAAAATACGTTATGAAGACTCCCCAAAAAGAGATGACTTAGCTTCCTGGCTCAACACATCCCAAGCTGAATGTGTTAGTCAGGTGGGTAAATGAATGAATTCCTCCAGAGAAACAGCTTATTCATTGCATAGGAATAGGGCAATGATGCAAATGAGTTCACCTAAACCCTATCACTTTGTCTTTCTAGCCTGATATGGTAAGCAGATGCCTAGACATGGCAGAGAGTGTTTTGTTGTGCAAGATGTTTGCGGGCTGTCATATAAGAAGTGTGTCATGTTGAAGAAATATTTAAGCTAGGTCGCGCCACCTGCAAAGTTAGCTTCCTGGACTCACTCAGTTTTTAATCTATTATTCCATGGACCGTAAATCTCTCTACACTAACTGTTGTAAATTGCCCTGTGAGGCTCTTTGGGTGGGTACATATTTATCCAATTATAAATGAATTCCTTCTTGTATAGGAGATGTTCCTTGCTCTTCTTACTATTATTTATAAGATAGTTCTCTCCTATTACTGTATTGGTAGATAAAATGTTACAAGAGATCTACTTTCAAAATTAGGCAAAATGAGATTGAAAGAGTGTATTTGCCATTAAGTAACTCAACCTCCAGAAAGGCTTCCCAGAAGTAACACAACAGTAGCCAAAGATCATATTAATGGATTCAAGTGGCATTTCATTTCTTAGCTTCTCTGATGGGGACGTTTTCCTTAGTGGGTGTGTGTGTGTGTTAGTGTGTGCGGTGCATGTTTGAGAGGGTAACAAATCCTAAGTTGCTAGGGTGCTGTGTGATCATGTTATAAGTCAGGATAGTCCCCTCAAAAATTCTCATCTGCTCATTAGATTCTCTACTAATTAAAAGTGTTCTGTGGATCGTGTATGTGGAGAGCTCAACCATCTATATCATAGCCATTGGGGCACACCTTTGGTGGGTCAGGTAGAGCTATCATGGTATAAGTACCCTTTGTCGTTTTACCCTCTGGGCTCTCAACCATCTTGATTCCTGCAGCTGAGTTAATCCTTTTCAAAAATCAGATGTTGTATATTATATTATGTATCTTCAGCTTCATTAGTAAATAGAAGGTCGTAGTACAACATTAAAAATAGCTTACCTCTCTTTTATTTTAATAGAGGAGATTAAATCAAATAATGGGATACTTGGAGAACCTGTCTTAAGAGCTTCAGTTTCATGCTAGAAATGTGTACCCAGTGTCTGCCTTTGCAGCTAAAGTCCACCGTTCCACGCCCAAGCCAACTTTTTAGCTTCTGCTGTGTCCATCAGTGAATCAGCTTTTCCCCAGTGTCTCAACCACTCACTTTGTTGTGCTCTGAAATAGCATTTCCGTTCATCCACTCCGCTTCTATTTGCATCTGCTCTGGGATTTTTTTCTGATGTCTCAAAGAGGTAGAAACCATCAATTAACTCCCAGCTGTAAGCCCCATATTGATGAGACTGCTAGACTTCCAGTCTCAAATTTCTCTGTCTGTACAATGAAACAATAACTTTGATCTCTCCATAACTATGAGATTACATGTTTTCTATGGTAGTTCTATGAAATTGTCAATTTAGCTAGAAAAGCGCTTTCCCCAGAATTTCATTCCTGCGGAAGTTCAAGGATAGCGTGGCGGCATAAGCAGTATTCTTAAGTGAGTTTTGGGGAGAGACAAAGGGAAGCAATTCGAAGCATTTTATGTCTCCAAACCGAGTGTTGTAGATTCTCTGGCCTGACTAACTCAGCCAAGTTTAGTAACTTCGTGCCTCCTTCCCTTGGTTCTCTCCTCTCTCAGTATTTTCTCTGTCTTCCGAGATCCACACATCCCGTATGACTAAATACATAGAATTTGAGACGAGATTTTTTGGTTAAAGCTTCAAAGTAAAGACCAGTTTTTAAAAACCAGAGGCAATAGAAACTGGGGAAATTTCAATCTATTATTAGGGGTTCTGAGATATATATATATATATATATATATATATATATACGTACATGCATATATATGCATATATCTGTTTGGAGTTTTTTGGCCTTTTTGGGGGATCACACCTGGTGATGCTACTCAGGGTTACCTAGCTCTTCGACCTAGGAATTACTCCCAAGTAAAGACCATGAGATGCTCAGGGATTGAACACGGCGTCAGCATGCAAGAAACACCCTACCTGCTGTGCTATTGCTTCAGCCCCTATATATTTTTTCTTTTCTGGGTCACCCAAATGGTGCTCAGGGGTTACTTCTGATTCTACACAGGAATTACTCCCCTGGGGGCTTTGGGACCATATCATGCCAAGGATAGATTCGGGCCAGCTGTTTGCTTTCTGATTAGTTTTCAGTTTCTTAGTGACACTGATACATTACTTAAAGTATGCAGAGCCAGAATAGATGAATTGATTGGTGGTGGCTGGATGTGTGCATGGCACAGATAATGGTCTACTGCCCTGCCTGAGGACAGCAAAGTGCCTGGAAAACAAAATTAAAATGCCAGAAACTGTGCTAGGTAAAGTGTAAACACAGGCCTCACTTCATGATGATTTTAAAATATTTTTTATATCTTGCCCCAAATTCATGAAAATGGACATTGAATGTTCAGGTGGCATAGAGGTATAATACTGTAATTATTAAAACCAAATGAAATATAGAAACCTTCTTTAGCCTATAACTGGTGTCATATCTGGTTTGCTAGCATTTTGGTAGAAATGATTAATGAGTGAAGGATAGAGCAGGTGCAGTTCTCAGTCTCCAAGGAGGACTAAAATGATTCCTATAGAAATTATCAGGTATTAATGATGTGTAAACTATTAACACTGACCATAATTTTATTTCTGTCATTCATTCCTTCCACAAGAAGATTCTGACCAAAGGTAATCACTAATAGAGTATGTAGCTTTATTTCTGGATATATTTAAACAACTAATTTTAATAGATAAAAGCTGTTTTTTTAATCGTGGACTTTTGGTTTTGTTTTTTTTTTAGGATTTTAACTAAAAGTGCATTAAATTAATTTTATTTTACAATTACAAAGATATACAATTAAAAAAGTTCATATTTGGGTTTTGGTCATACAGTGTTCCAGAACCCATCCCTCCACCAGTGCCCATCTCCCACCACCAACGTCCCCCGGTTCCTCCCCACTCCAGCCCTCCAGGTTCTTTATTTCTTTCCCTTTCTCTTTCTTTCTTTTCCTTCCCTCCAGACTATGGATTACAGAACATAATTAAGGGGTTTGTCGTGTGTATCTTTTTGCTTCTATTTAATGCTCAATTCTAGGTTGGTATTAGTACCCTCGACAAATTATTAGCACACTGTTCCATTTTCTGTCTTACCTAGCCTCTGACTCCCACACGTTTGTGATAATTTTCACCTTTGACAAGACCTCCTGATATATGTTTCACTTGACCCTTGGATATTGGTATCTTAATATGTACATATATATTTATGTTATGCAAATAAATGCAGTCATTCTATCTGTCTCTCTCTTTCTGGCTAATTTTGCTCAACATAATCTTCTCCATGTCCATCCATTTATAGGCAAATTTTATAACTTCATTTTTCCTAACAGCTGCATAGTATTCCATTGTGTAGAAGTACACAAAGCTTCTTTATCCAGTCATCGATTCTAGGGCACTCTGGTTGCTTCCAGATTCTGGCTATTGTGAATAATGCTGCTATGAACATAAAAGTAGGGGATGGTGTTTCCGCTGTATTTTTGGTTTCCCAGAGTAGATTCCCAGGAGTGGTATGGCTGGGTCAAATGGAAGTTCAATTTCTAGTTTTTGGGAGGAATGTCCATATTGTTTTCCAGAAAGGCTGTACCAGCCGGCATTCCCCACCAACAATGGATGAGTGTCCTCTTTTCCCCACATCCACCCAGCACTTGTTGTTCTTGCTCTTTTGAATATGTGCCAGTCTCTGTGGTGTGCAAGTGGTATCTCGTTGTTGTTTTGATTTGCACTCTCTGATGGTTAGTGATGATGGGCATTTTTTCATATGTTTTTGGCCATTTGAATTTCTTCCCTTACTGAAGTTTCTGTCCATTCCTTCTCCCAATTTTTGATGGGGTTGTTTGTTTTCTTCTTGTAAAGTTCTACTAGTGCCTGATATATCCTGGATATTATCCCCTTATCAGATGGGTATTGGGTGAATATTCTTTCCCATTCTGTGGACTGCTTTTTGTATCTTAGTCACTGTTTCTTTTGAGGTGCAGAAGCTTTTTAGTTTCATGTAGTCCCATATGTTTATCTTTTTTCTTCTAGTTGCTTTGTTAGTGATGTTTCACCTTTGAAGATGCCTTTAGCTTCAATGTCGTGGAGGGGTTTTTCCTATATTTTCTTCAATGTACTTTATGGATTCAAGTCTGATATTGAGATCTTTTAATCCATTTTGATCTGATTTTTGTGCATGGTGTTAGACACAGGTCCAAATTCATTCTTTACATGTCGCTCTAGTTTTCCCAAACAACCACTTGTTGAAGAGGCTTTCCCTTACTCCATTTTAGACTCGTTGCACCTTTATCAAAGATTAAATGATCATGTGTTTGAGGTTGGGTGTCAGGATACTCAATTCTATTCCATAGGTCCACAGGTCTGTTTTAATTCCAATACCATGCTGTTTTAATTACTACTGCCTTGTAGTACAGTTTGAAGTTGGGAAGGTGCTGCCTCCCCATCTTCTTTTTCCGAGGATTGCTTTAGCTATCCTTGGGGGCTTTATCTGTTCCCATACAAATTTCAGGGTGTGCTGGTCAATTTCTTCAAAGAATGTCATGGGTATCCCTTACAGGGACTGCACTGAATCTGTACGAGCCTCTCGGGAGCATTACCATTTTGACGAATGTTGATTCTCCCCTCCATCCATGAGCGGGGGAAATGTGTTTTGATTTCCTTGTGTCCTCTTTGATCTCTTGGAGCAGTGTCCCTTGTTGTTTTCTTTTTTTTAAAGGTCACTTACCCACTCGGGTGGTTGATTCCTAGGTATTTGATTTTCTGTGCACAATTGTAATTGGAATTGTTTATCTTGGACTTTTTTCTGTCCTTACCCTTTTTATTTTTATGGTATAACATTGACTTAGCAACATTTTTTCGTAATGTTTTCTCCCATGAGTCCTAAATCAATGGGTGTACATGTAAGAAAGGTCCATAAAAGTACTGTTTATTAGGGGGGAGACTGAAAATATATAAGAAAAATTCAGATATGGATAGCAAGTAATCAAATAGATTTCTAGAGTCCCAAAAGGGTTATTCTCTGCTATGTCTTAACTCTAGGGTCTGTTCCAAAGTAGATTAAAGAAGACTTCGAGAAAAACAGTGTTTGGACAAGATTTTAGTTCGTCTTGGGAAGAGCCATTGACCAAAATGGAAATGCATTTTTATTACTACAAAAGAGCAAATGCAGACCAGACTCTTATCAAGCTCTGCTTATTTCATTTCTCCATCCAGACACATAGTTTGGATGACTATCTAAGTAGTGTCTAAGTTTTTCTTTTCCGTGCAGGCCCCTCCCAATTGGTTCCTCAGGGTTCCCAGGACCAGTCCTAAAAATTCTCAGCCAAAGGCTTGTGCAGTTCGATGTTAGTGGTTACCCTCGGGGTCTGAGAGATCTTTTTCCATGTATCTTCCCCTAAGGTCTTCCCCTGGCGCCCTCCAAATGCCAATACCTTTCATTTTCACCACCTCTGATTCCTCTCTACTCAACTCCCACTCTGGGAAGTGATTTTCCTCTGTCGGGTTCTCCCCCTCCCACCTCACAACAGCAAAATGCCACCTGTTGGAGGTCTTCCAGGGCACTCCCTTTGTTCCGTTTCTCTCAGGTCCCAGTTCTAGTCCGTGAGGTCACCTAGTCTCTGAGAGCCAAGGTTTGGGTTTATCAGCATTGCAGGTCACCTCAGTCTTGGAACTCTGGGAGGTAGGAAGAAGCAGAATGCCGTTCTCTCTGGAAGCAGGAATCATCACCTGCTTGAGTTTTTTTTCTCAGCTTCCTGACTTATGCTCTCCATGAGCATGCGTTACATCCTGCTCAATCGGCGGTGGGGGTGGCTCATTTACCCCTCCCCCATTTCAAGACTCTCTCATTAGAGCTCCAAACAGAAACGCTCCCTCCGTTAGGAAGACCTGTCGATGCCAGGATGCTTCTCATTCCTGTGGATGAACATCAGCTGAGTCAGTTTCCTCCTTTGGCCCTGCTTGTACCAGCCTAGAATGCGGCATTCTTTTTTTCTCCTTGACATTTTTCTCTACAAAGCTTTATGTAGATTTTATGGATTTTCACCGTGTGTTCTTTAGGAAGAGAGTCATCTAGCTTAACATTTTCTCTAAAGACTTGTGTGCCTCGAAGCTTCTCTCTGTCTTGCTCTCAGATGATAGTAAGAATGATATTAATATAATTTTTAGGCAGGAAGACAAATGCTATTCTCTTAGTTTCCCACAAAGGAAATAATAAGAAAGAACTAAAAAATTCTGCTTCAGGAGAACTTTAGCAATTTATTCTGAGTCTGTTTATCTGAGTCTTTTGGTAATATTTATCAAGGGTATACCACTAATGACAAGTGCTTGGGTATGATTTCTAAATTAATATAAAGTATTACAACATCAATTTTGATTTTTTCAACTGTTTTAAGTTTTGAAGAAAAGGTGGAGTTTAAGGCAAAGTGTATTGTAAATGTGTTATTTAGATTTAGTTAATCATGCCCATGGGGTACTAGGCTTTGACACAAATGTGAGACCAT
>JAJIBD010031070.1:0-198912 GCA_021461705.1 Cryptotis parvus | reverse complement strand
TTTGCCAATATAATGCACTGAACGAATGGTTTGAGGCTCTTTGTATTCCTGCAACCAGATGTCATTGGGCTACACTGGCACATGATAGGGTCAAATGGAAATGTTACTGGTACCCGCTCGAGCAAATCGGCGAATAACGGGATATCAAGTGATCAAGTGATATGCACTTGAAACTCAAGGCATAGTTTTATAACTTTTTAGTTGCCTGATTTTTTTTATAGTTTCCTACCTAATTTTCATGTTAAATAAGGGAAAAAAACATAATATCGAAGGGAAAAGATGACATTTACTCATATGACTTTTTTAACATTTTACAAAATGAAAGATTAAATCTGTTATTGAATTCAACTTGTAGGTTGAGGTATATCATATTTTCTTTATTGTCAATATTTCATCTTATATAATCCAGCTTGATTTTTAGAAAAATAACCAGTGGTGCAAAGGAATAAATGTGGAAACTAAATTTAACCATTTGAATAAAGTCATCTCAGCTTATCTTATATGAGGTTATTGTAGGTAGGCTATAAAACTAACTGCTTTAAGCAGTTACTTTCATGTTCTAAAACCCATAGCAAAAGCCCTCCAAAAATATATTTTTACATAAACAATATATATAATTTTACACAAAATACAAATATATTAATTTGTATAAAATTTTAGAGTTATTGTTTAGCCATCAAAACAACGTAAATTATTTTTATAGTATTTTTCTTCTTTAGTAACAGAGAGCAATCTTTTTGCACACTATGTATATGTATATATACATATATAGTGATTGTTTTGAATATATATAGAACTTTGATATATACCAGTTATTATATCATATTTTAATTAATAAAATAAAAATAATTATATCTTATTATATAATAAATGCTGAATTATTATCATACAGATTATAAGATATAATAATATATAAGTGAATTCAGATATAAAGATTATATAATCTTATATAGGATTATAATATTATAAATATTATATGAGATGCTGAACATTATATCAATAAGAAAGCAAATAGGAAAGTCAACTTTAAAGTTATTTAGGGTAGATTTATGCATCCATTTTATTCCCTTTTATCTAGATTGTTAGAGGTTGACTTTGTTTAATCTCAACACAAATTCTACAGAGAAACATGGGAACTAAGATGTAAAAGAGGAAAGAGCAAATGTTTTGATTGAGGCTATTATAGTCCAAAAGACATAATACTTAAAAGAATATTAACATTCTCCATTTGGCTTTCCTATGATTCTTGTGTGTGTACTTTAGGAATGATATATAATGTGGTGACCCATTACATTTAGGGGTAAAACAACATTCTTTGAAAGATTTTTTTATCTTCATTTATAGTAAAATGTTCAAAGAGAAGTTCTAGCTGAGGAAAAGTTCAAAATGAGATGCTATCTTAAGATATACAAGTTTTAATGAAGGTAGTTAAAAATCCTAGATGATTTCATTCATTTTCTTTTTTTTTTAATTTTTTTATTTTTACAATTACAAAGATATACAATTAAAAAGTTCATATTTGGGTTTTGGTCATACAGTGTTGCCAGCACCCACACAGTGCCCATCTCCCACCCACCAACGTCCCCTGTTCCCTCCCCCCCCCCAGCCCTGCTCCATGGCAGGTTCTTTATTTCTTTCCATTTCTCTCTCTCTTTCTCTTTTCCTTCCCTCCCAGATTATGGATTACAGAACATACATTAAAGGGTTGTCATGTGTATCTTTTTGCCTCTATTTAATGCTCAGTTCTAGGTTGGCATTAGTACCCTCGACAACTGTTAGCACACTGTTCCATTTTCTATCTTACCTAGCCTCTGACTCCCACACGTTTGTGATAATTTCCACCTTTGACAAGACCTCCTGATATATGTTTCACTTGACCTTTTTTGGTATCATATTATTGGTATCATAATATGTACCTATATATTTATGTTATGCAGATAAATGCCGCTCATTCTGTATCTGTCTCTCTCCTTCTGGCTAATTTCGCTCCAACATAATCTTCTCCATGTCCATCCATTTCATTTTCTGTATAAAATTTTTGGAAGCTGGTATTAGAAAATTCCTTTCCCTTGCAACGGAAATGTTGCTCAACACAGCCGTTTTATGTGTTTTACAACCCCCAGGTAAAAGTAAGAATTTGTTAGATACCAGCTAAGGTGCCCAAATGGAACCTTGGGATGCAGTAGCGCTTTAACGTTCAGTTGAGGGACACAGATGAAAATGCCTGATTGTGAGGTTCTGTTAAGCTACAAAATAAACAGAGATCAGGATCAATGGTTATAGTGTATAAACTTTAACTATCAGAAGCTGTCTAATTATAGTTATCACTGGAAAGTAAAGGGGCCATGCTAAAAAATAAAAAAAAGTTATGAGCTTACCTGAGGTCCTTTTCAAGAAGAGTAAAGAGGCTCTAGAAGTTAACACTTCTAAAAGCTGACAGTTCTCTCCAGATAAAGAATGGAAACAAGGTGAAATATAGTCAGACACATTACAGGAAAGAATTCCAGGAAGAGGACATTGCAAATGTCTGCACGGTACTTAGAAAAACAAAGTCATAATGTGATCTGTCTGGTGGTTATAGAGGAGACACTTCACTTAAATAGCTTCTCTACTTCCTTTCTCTGGATTTGAACACAGATGGTCTATTGCTGTGTTTCATGGCCTGAGGGAAGATGAGAGGATCATTCAAGAGAAACGAGATAGAAGTCTACTAAATCTCTCTAAACAGTGGCCCTCCCTCACAGGAACGCAAAGCAGGGACAGAGAGAGAGGGGTAGAGCCTGGAAATTTTATTACATTAAAATGGACTTTTTTAACAGTTAGATAACTGCTTGTGCCACTTAAGCATGACCTCAAAAAAAAGTCATGGGGCCTGCTAGAGCTACAGAACAATGAAACACGTTGAAGAGTATAGGGAATGGAATTAGTTCACAGAGAAATCTGAAAGGGGTCTGGGGAGGTATGATAAAGTTCATTACATTTCATGAGATGCTATACCAGTTACTGTTACATGAAACATTAAGATAAATAATAACTATTTTCAGCATGAATTTATTTTTTCATTTGTCTATTTCTATTTCTCTAGAGTTCACTTGAAATAAAGGAAAAAAAAAGAAAACAAGACACAAATACATGAATAATATGGAGACAAAAGCAGTCTTAGTGTAATAAATCATTTCCCTTGAGAACTGCTTTTGCATCCATAGTAGATTAAAGATCACTCCACCCACGTAAGGTTTGAATTGCTTCAAAAATGAAGAATACTTTTAGGTGGAAAGATCCCAACAATTCATTAACTCAGGAGCTAAGCTACAAACATTATGACTATGACAGAGAGCGAGAGAATAAAGGAGAGAGAGAGGGGAGAGAGACAATTTCTGTTTATATATATCACCTTTGTTTATAGAAGAGGGCTTTGGATTTTATAGAAAATCCAAAGCTATTTCTAGGACTACTTCTAGAACTATTTCTAGGACTACTTAAGATTGACTAAGGTAGAGAATGTTCATTTTTAGTTACAGTGACACGTGCTATGCAGTTAAGATTCATTTGTTTAGAAGCCCTGGGCCCTAACCATATTGTACAGGCATCAAACACTGAGCAAGGTTTCTAATGCACCGCTTATAAATAAATGATAAAATAAATGTCTGTTTACCACATTTCTCAAGAACTATTATAGTTTATATACATGCACATATATCTTCTTAATATAGTTATAGATATATAGATACTTCTCTGACACGAGAGATGGTGGAGGATGCTAAATCCTGGGACTAATTTAAACTATGAGAAAAATACATATGGAGAGAAGAAACAATTGCCTTCTACCTTATTACTAAATATGTCTCTTTGCATGCCAAGTGAACAAGAAAATAATAAATTTCACATTGCAAGCCCAGATACAAAACTATTTAATTAGTTACAAACAATTCAATTCTACACAATAACATTAAATTAGTTCAAATTCTGTGCATGAGTGATTTCTCTATACACCCCCAATACCCCGAATTCTTGAGATATATGACCTTCTCACTAGTTTAAACATTTTAAGATTTTTTTACTTGTCTTATAACTAATTTGCCTATGTTAGGTTTGGGCCTCTACCTAGGGCATAAGCAATGTCAAGGTCAGGGTTTTCTATTTCATTAAAATTCTCTTAATACCAAGAATATTCTTGATATCAAGTCTGGCCCAGGTATGCAGATCCAGAGACTCACTGACATGGGGCAGAGCTGCTACCGGCTCTCCCTGTGCACAGCCACTCACAAGGTACCCTGGAGGGATGGTGGGTTCTAGCCCTGGCCCGCCACCCCAGCAGAGCGTCGCAACAAGCCAGACGACCCCCACTCCATGAGGGCCACCATTTTCCACATCCGTACTTCCCTCTCATCAGAACTCCACCCAGCAGAAGAGCCTATTACAGTCAGGCTCGCGTGGCACAAGCGCGGTTCATCAATAAATGTTGGATTTAGAGGTGACTACAAGAGTATGCCACCTGCACAACAGAGCCTGGCAAGCCTCCCATGTTGTATTTGATATGCCAAATACCAGTAACAATTATAGACCTCATTCCTATGACCTGATGTAATGTTTTGATGATCTTTATGTTCCTGGAGCAAGAAGATGCCCTTCGGCTCTACTAGTATGAGACAGGACATTTGGAGATGTTACTGGTGCCTGCTCGAGCAAATTGATGATGAACGGGAAGACAGTGATACAGTGATACAGTGATCAAGAATACTCAAATGACTTTTATGACAAAAAATTAAAAACACAAGACATAGGACAAAACACAGAAAAATAGCATAAAATTGTCACTAATACATATTCTATTTTACATCAACAAATACAAAAAAATTGTTTTAAACCCCAATGATTAACAAAACCAATTTTATCCAATAAGCTTTACTATATATTCTGATAGAAATATATTTAACAACGCTAAGTTACATTTACATATTTGAATTTTTTAAAAATGTTTCTTCGTATAATAAAAGCTACATAATTTGGGGGTGACTCCAAACTGTTTACTGTTTATCAGGAGGTTTCGGGCTCCTTCCAAGCATTTGTGGGCCAGTTGGACCATGGTTTAAAGCAAGGGCCCAGGATGTATTGTTGTTTGTCCAGTAGTTAGGGATGACCCATCACATAATCACTTGATCACTTGAATCCCATTATTCATCGATTTGCTCGAGCGGGCGCAAATAACATTTCCATTGGACCCTATCACGTGCCAATGCAGCCCAATGGCATCTGGTTGATTCAGGAATATGAAGAGCCTCAAACCATTCCTTCAGGGTCTTGACAAGGAAGTCTGACCATCTTTAGGTGGGCGGCCACGTGCTCTTTTGACATCCTGTGGGATCTAGTAGGTAACAGCTCTAGTCCAGTGGTTGTCTCCAAATCGCATTACATGTCTAGCCCATCAGATTTTCGATGCCTTGGCAAATGAGACAGTGTCCCTGATTCTGGAATAGCGACAGAGGTCAGAACTCCGGATCCTCCTCCATTGAGTGAGGCGTGACATTCCAAGCATAGCTCTTTCAATTCCTCTTTGGGAGACCCGAATAGCATTCTCATCCTGCTTTCATAGGGCCCAGGTCTCTGAGGCATATGTTAATGTAGGGAAGAACGGTGGAGTCAAAGAGATGTGCCAGGGCCAGGAGGTTCTTTGTCCTTTTAGCTATTTCTTCGATGCCTTTGAAGGCATTCCATGCCACTCTCTTCCTCCTGCGCAGCTCAGGTTTTAGGTCGTTCATCATGCTGACTTCTCGACCTAGGTACACATAACTGCTGCATTCAGAGATGTTTGGTCCATTGAGAGTGAATGGGGCCTCAGGAACTAGTTCATTTTCATGAACATAGTTTTCTTCAGATTCAGCTGCAGACATATCTTTCCACATTCTCAGTCGAAGTCAGCCCCGCATTTGTGCCGCTTGGCTAATGTTTGGTGTTATTAGAAGCGATGTCATCAGTGAAGCAGAGGTGGTGTAGTTGCCGACCATCTATCTTCACTCCCCATTCCTTCCCATTCTAATTGTTGCATGATGTTCTCAAGGGTGGCGCTGAAGAGTTTTGGTGAGATGGTTGGAAAAGATACACATAATACCTCTAAAGTATTGTAATCCACAATGTTTAAGAAAAGGAAGAGAGAGAGAGAGAGAGAGAGAGAGAGAGAGAGAGAGAAAGAAATAAAGAACCTCCAATAGAGGCAGGCTAGGGGAAGGGGGAGGGAATTGGGGACAATGTGGTGGGAAATGTGCACTGGTGGATGAATGGGTGCTGGAACACTGTAAGACCGAAACCCAAACATGAGCTTCTTTGTAATTGTATATCTCACGGTGGTATAATAAATTAAAATAAAATAGACAATGCATTACAGTAGTTTAAAAAAAAGTTTTCAGAGACTCCAGGTTTATATGCACTGATGCTGGGGATGTTTAATTTTCAGGGATGCTTCAGAGGCTCAATGGTGCAAAGACCAGATCGGTTCTTCCACAAGCAAGACAAGTACTTACTGCTGCACCTTTTCTCCAGCCCCAAATTTCACCATTAATGCTAAGCACTCATTTGATAGAAGAATTTATTTTCTTTAGCTCTTAAATTAAGGTGTAAGCTACTACCTTCCAATAATGTCAACCTTCACTTGATCACTTGAATCCCATTATTCATCGATTTGCTCGAGTGCCGCCCATAACATTTCCATTGGACCCTATCACGTGCCAATGTAGCCCAATGGCATCTGGTTGATTCAGGAATATGAAGAGCCTCAAACTGTTCCTTCAGGGTCTTGGCAAGGAAGTCTGGCCATCTTGTAGGTGGGCGACCACATGATCTTTTGAAATACCGTGGGATCCAGTCGGTAATGGCTCTAGTCCAGCGGTTGTCTCCAAATCGCATTACATGTCCAGCCCATCTGATTTTTGATGCCTTGGCAAACCTGATTCTGGAATAGCGATGGAGGTCAGAACTCCGATTCCTTCTCTCACTTGAGTGAGGTATGATATTCCAAGCATAGCTCTTTGATTCCTCTCTGGGAGACCCAACAGCATTCTCATCCTGCTTTCCTAGGGCCCAGGTCTCTGAGGTGTATGTTAATGCAAGGAGAACGGTGGAGTCAAAGAGATGTGCCAGAGCCCGAGGTTCTTTGTCCTTTTAGCTATTTCTTCGATGCCTTTGAAGGCATTCCATGCCACTACTTCCTCCTGCGCAGCTCAGGTTTTAGGTCTTTCATCATGTTGATTTCTCGACCTAGGTACACATAACTGCTGCATTCAGAGATGTCTGTTCCATTGAGAGTGAATGGGGCCTCTGGAACTAGTTCGTTCTTCATAAACATGGTTTTCTTTAGATTCAGCTGAAGACCTATCTTTCCACATTCTCGGTCGAAGTCAGCCAGCATTTGTGCCGCTTGGCTAATGTTTGGTGTTATTAGAACGATGTCATCAGCAAAGCGGATGGTGTGTAGTTGCCAACCATCTATCTTCACTCCCATTCCTTCCCATTCTTATTGTTGCATGATGTTCTCGGGGGTGGTGCTGAACAGTTTTGGTGAAATGGTCAACCTAACAATTCAAATATTGATGGGATAAAAACTTGAAGAGAGCTCTAAAAAGATTATTTTTCATCAAATCTCATTTATTTATTTCTTTTGTCTTCTTTTTTTTTAGGAGGTCACATCCAGCAATGCTCAGGGGTTACTCCTGGCTCTGCACTCAGGAATTACTTCTGGTGGTGCTTGGTGGACCATATGGCAGGATGCCAGGGATAGTACCTGGGTTGGCAGTAATCTAGGCAAATGCCCTACCCAGTATGCTATAGCTCCAGCCCCACTCAAATCTCACGTAAAAGTCACAGAACTCTTATAAAGACAAATGAACTCTTACATAAACAGGACAACTATTTGTGTAGCCTGCAATTGTTTTTAATGCTGCGTGGTGGAGAAACATTAATTACTTCAAGACTTTTCACCCATTCATCCACCAGTGCATATTTCCCACCACCTTGTCCCCAATTCCCTCCCCTTCCCTAGCCTGCCTCTATTGGAGGCTCTTTCTCTTCTCTCTCTCTTTTCCTTCTCTTAAACACTGTGAATTACAATACATACGTTTAGAGATTATTATGTTTATCTTTTCCAACCATTTCACCAAAACTCTTGGCAATAAATATTTTCCAAGACCATATCCTGAAATAAAATTAAACCCTTCTATGTAATTCTATTTTAACACAGATAATCATTATTTCATAATATACAATATGTACCCTTTGGATTATCTGGGAAAAAAATTCTGTTTGCCTCAAGGACTCTACAACAATAAAAAAAGAAATATTCCCTAAGCAAAGTACTCCTTTTGAGAAGCTTTCATTCCACTTCAACCCTGTAAAACTAGTAATCAATAGGATTGATTCCTGAGCATTTCCATCACCTAATATGATCACTAGAGTACAAAAATCCTAGCAATTCTTTTGAGTTTAAAAATGGAATTTACACATTTCTGACCAATGAGATATGAATGAGGGTTTGAAAGGGGTATATCAACTATTCATGATAATTATATCATTATAGGAATATCTATCATTGCCATAAATAAAATGAAAATTAATAATTATCATTTTATTACATAATAAATAATGTCTAAAAGAGAGGGGAACCTTAGAGAGAAAATGGAAGTAAGTAAAATCATCACATTAGGTAATTCTTTTCAAGATAACAGAGGACAAATATGAGCAAGAATGTGAAAGATAATTTCAGGAAGTTTTAGCAGCAGTACAGATTTTGAAAGCTATTTGTTTTGGATAGAATAAACATATAAGTTAGTAAAAGAGAGACAAAAGAGACATAGAAGTGGGTAAAATACTACAGAGGGGACAAAGAAGAATAAACACCAATAATACTTCAAACATATAGTAGAAATAGATTGTAAAGAATCTTAGCTCTTATAAATAAATAGAAATCTGGTGTTCATTGGTTTTATATGATAGTTTATAGCCTCAGAAATAGTTCAGAGAGAAATAGTTACAGAGGTTAACATGCTGCCACAAGGGTTGCTGATTCAGAGCCCAACACTGCATGGTTTGGTCCTTTGACAACAAATTTTGGAACACCCACTGCATATGTACTGGTAGGTGTGCCTCCTCACTCAAAAATAAAATAAAACACTTTAAAAGGAAATAAACAAAGGAAATATGATCAAGTTTCTATTTGTTTTTTAGTAATGATGCTAATGGTCATATGCAATAGATTACAAGAAAATGAACATTCTGTTTTACAAGTTAAGCCCAGTTAATTTTTTTTTTATTTTACACTAGAAAAAAAATACAACATTTTTTTCTGTCTTATCAGTTTTGCGTGTCAGCTTTTGGGAAGGGAAGCTACAAAGAGGCATAATTTGCTCATTGAATAAGACAATTTCCTTTATGGTCTCATAATGATGAACTCCAGAGCACTCTCTTATAAATGTTCTTGAAGTTAATCTTTATCTCAGGGTTGGTTTATGGTGGAATTCAACTATAAAACAATTGTTGGGAGTGGTATGCATAGTTTCAGATCCATACTGTTTGCTTGAAATAGGATATCTACTGAGACAGGTTCTACTTATGCCATTTGATCTAATGTTGGTGGAAAGAAAATATTAAACTAATGTGAAGCTCTGTCTCAAACCTGCCCCAGAGAGAAATTCTTAGGATAGTTCTTAACTGGAGAGAGACCTTGTGGACCAGCTTTGGAAAAGTCTACCTAAGTTATCTGGTGTCTCAATTGTGATAAGCACTTACACTTCCCTTACATCTACACATTATCTAAAACATGGTCCTAAAGATAAATAAAACAACCTTATCACTCTTATAAATATCAGTAGGAAAAAACTTAAGCCATCAAACTTATTGTACTAAATACTAGAGATACACTATAATATAGTATTTAATCTCTTTCCCTTTACTCATTTATTTGCCACTACACTGAGGATATATTAGTTCCATTGTACTGGACTCAAAAATATAAGCAGAGCAACAACAATAAGGGTATCATTGGATATTTTTCCTAATTTTATTTTATAAATGATTTTACAGTGATTCCACACTAAATACTCATGGCAAATATTAAATGATAATGACTACCTTTCAGTAAGCAGAGCTCTTTGACGAATATCCCAAGGAAACCTAAATCCTAAATTTCAATATTTTAACTGAATACTTTTATTCTATTTTTTAAAAACTTCCCAGAGGAAAAAATGCCCCAAAAGTAACTCATAACTCAATTAAGTGTTGAAGATTGCTTTAACTCTAAAGAGTACAAAGGGCATCCTTCAGCTCCTCAGAGCCCCAACATGTGTGGTTTCTTCTACAGAGGAGTCTGGATTTTTTGCCGAGAGGCGTTGAGCCAATGCAAACCACATAACTCTAAACACTGTTAAAGTACTATATCTTGACACTTATTTGCTACTGTGGAGTACCTTTTTAACACTGGAGTGATTTATATGAATTTTAAAGGTAGATACCTACATAAACATGAATGTTTATCTATTCACACATAGCTCCTTTATGATTAATAAGCATTATAGCTATAAAGAAATATCAGTAGTCAGAAACACTGGTATAAATGCTGATTTTACAATGTGTTCAAATACTCATTTATTTGTACAATATCATCAGGAAAAACTATATTTCATAAATATTTATTTTATTAAATATTAGCACATTTCAAGCATGGAATATGGCCAATGAGAGATCTGCTTAAAATAGTCACAGAAGGAAGTTATGCTATCAGAATTTATTTTAAGCGATGATCTAATACTCTCAATTCAGACAAATAGGCTTTTCTTCCAATGCCTGAAGGCAGATACCAGCCAAAAAACCAAATTCCCTTTTTAACTATTACACAAAAACTGAGATATATTTGGAAAAAACGCATTCTTAAATATGCTGCATCTTTTTAAAAAAAAACTGCAAAATTGACTTAAATTTCCTTTGGTCTCCTTCATAAAAAGGAGTGATATAAAATTAGAACATTTACTGGTAATTATCATTTGGCTCTTCTAGAATCAAAAGTTCATAAAAGGAAAATACTCCCTTAAGGTTAGAAAGCAGAATGAAGACATACTAGAACAAAGAGTAAATTCTTCAAATTCTAAACAAAATGATTTACTTGTTTTTACTTAACTGTAAAAAAATATACAGGCTACAAAACAGCTTATTTTTTTAAAATAAGAAAACCTTATCAAATTGGATTAAAAATTGAAGAACAATTAGTGACACTATTAGTGATACTACATAGTACTTAATTTTCTACATAGTATTACAACAATTAGTGATACTATATAGTACTTCATCTTCTAGGAATAAATATTATATGAATTACAAACATACATTTGCATTCTAAGATTACTTATTTTAAACTCTGAAAATTTATAAAAAATTACTCCTTTATTGGAACTCATGAAAAATGTGTGCAAAATCCTAAACAATTAAAAAGCATAAAATAACAATGTTTCTAATTCAATCATTTATTACACAATATTTACACAGATTCAATTTTTACATGCAAAGAAAAACTTCTGAACTAATAACATACAAATAATGTTTAACTGACATTTAATTATTAAAGGCATCTCAAAAGGATTAAATTTGTCATTGTAGATGAATATTCTATGAAGCTTCAAGGTCCAAGAATGCCCTGTAAATGATTCTTTTCAAACAGAAAGTAGCACTTGTCAATTAACTCTTGGGAGCCACTGACCAAAAATCTTGCAATGGATCCTGGTATGTCTATTAGAATACTTGATGTCAGTAAAAGAATAGAAATAAATTATGATCAAAATATGCAAAATAGGTCATGTATCTTTTCACCAGAAATTCAGTCCCTTTTTTGTATTGTTATCAGTCCTCACAAGCATATATATTGATAGCTTGTAAATAATAATAGACCAAGTTTGGGGGGCTGGAGCAACAGCACAGTCAGTAGGGCATTTGCCTTGCACGTGGTCAACCTGGGTTCTATGCCCAGCATCCCTTACGGTCCCCTTGAGCACCACCAGGAGTAATTCCTGACTGCAGAGCCACGAGTAATCCCTGAGCATTGCCAGGTGTGACCCAAAGAGTAAAAAAATAGACAAAGTCTAAAATGTGTTCATTTCCATTACAATAACTAGACTACTTAATATAAAAGGCTTTTTGTACTTCAAACAATATATATAGATAGATATAGATATATAAATAATAAATGTATATACGTAAATTTTCTTACAGGAGTAAGACTAATCTTTAGAATCTATAGGTGAGATAATATTAATTTTCACTCCATGAATATAAATAGACCATATTAGAAACACATTGTCATAAAATAAACATGTCCTTAAAAACAGTCATGTAAAGTTGCTACCATAGCCACACTAGCAACTGAAATATACTACTTATTTGTTAACTGAAGCTTAAATTTCAAGTTTGTATTTCATATAAAATAACTTAAATTCTTTTTTTTTTAATTTTTTAATTTTTTATTTTTTATTTTTACAATTACAAAGATATACAATTAAAAAGATCATATTTGGGTTTTTGGTCATACAGTGTTCCAGCACCCATCCCGCCACCGGTGCCCATCTCCCACCACCAACGTCCCCAGTTCCCTCCCCCTCCCCAGCCCAGCTCCATGGCAGGTTCTTTATTTCTTTCCGTTTCTCTCTCTTTCTCTTTTCCTTCCCCCCCAGACTATGGATTACAGATACATTAAAGGGTTGTCATGTGTATCTTTTTGCCTCTATTTAATGCTCAGTTCTAGGTTGGCATTAGTAGCCTCGACAATTGTTAGCACACTGTTCCATTTACTGTCTTACCTAACCTCTGACTCCCACACGTTTGTGATAATTTCCACCTTTGACAAGACCTCCTGATATATGTTTCACTTGACCTTGGATATTGGTATCTTAATATGTACATATATATCTATGTTATGCAGATAAATGCCATCATTCTGTGTCTGTCTCTCTCCTTCTGGCTAATTTCGCTCAACATAATCTTCTCCATGTCCATCCATTTATAAGCAAATTTTATAACTTCATTTTTCCTAATAGCTGCATAGTATTCCATTGTGTAGATGTACCAAAGCTTCTTTATCCAGTCATCGATTTTCGGGCACTCTGGTTGCTTCCAGATTCTGGCTATTGTGAATAATGCTGCTATGAACATAAAAGTAGGGATGGTGTCTCCGCTGCGTATTTTTGGTTTCCCAGAGTAGATTCCCAGGAGTGGTATGGCTGGGTCAAATGAGAGTTCAATTTCTAGTCTTTGGAGGAATGTTCATATTGTTTTCCAGAAAGGCTATACCAGCCGGCATTCTTGATGAGTAGGTAATAAGACAACTTTTCTGTATGAACCTATTTCTATTCTATAGTACCTATTAATTTCTGATTCCTATCATTCATATTTCAAGGACATTATACTCATTCACTTCTAACAAAGAACACATAAATGTTCTTAAACTGATCAGTTATTAAACTGATAAAACCCAAAATGCATAGAGGTAGTATGCATTTGATGTAGTTTTTGATATGTATAGGAATTACTGCACTTGATATTTAGTCATTTAAAGCAAAACAAAATGGAAAGGTATAAGTGGAAATATATGAAAATATATGCATTCTAGCTGAACATAAACAAATAAACTGACCTTCTTAAAATTTTTTGTTTAAGTCAACCAGACTGAGCAGGAAGATATGGTCCTTGGCTCCCAGAAGTAGCCTGCCCCTCTCCTCATCCAACAGAATGGTTTGGAAATCCAGTCCTTCTGATGAACCCATAAAGGGAATACAGCTATTTGAAAGCAGCAAATCTATAGAAAAGTATAGAAAGAGATAAAGACAAAATTCTTAATAAACAAAACATTTACTTTTTTTATTATACACTTACATATAGTTATAAAATAATATTTTATTTATTGATAAAATATGTATTTCTACATGAACTTAAAATGAAGTTTTCTCAAATAATATGAAATTTATAACATACAAACACAGGTTAGCAAGTTGTGAGAAATTAAGGATCTACCAATAATAATATTTGGAAATAGATAAAAATAAGTATTTGCATTAAACTAATTTGAGGAAAGCTTCATAACATTTCTAACCTTTCTGCTTTCTGATTGACTTTACTAGACAGTCATTAGATTGGCTTTAAGAATCTTAATAGATATTTGTAAGATTATGCTGTACCTATTTAACATATTCAAGAATACATAAAGAGGAAACCAAATACTAAAACTACTATTATGTAAGGACACGACTCTACACTAGTAATGAAGTCACAATTTGAGGTTGAAAAAATTGTTATAACTGAATTAATGCAAATTCAAATGTTCATAAATAATGTAGATAAATGTAGATACTTAATTCCACAAGCCTTACAGTCACAAAATCATATAACACCAAAGATGAAAATATAAACTTGGTCCCAGTCTACTATGAACATGTGTAAGTCCTACCACTTTAACTCATTTTTAATTGTAATATGATTAAATTCTAATCTAAATATAGGTCTGGGGGTCATATACCAAATTTTCTCAATAGATTTTATAAAAACGTGTTTCAGATTCTCTTATTTTCCACAACCCTACAATATCAAATAAAAGTAAGATAGTATTATCACTGATTACTTATAAATTTCATTGTTACTAGATTTTTAATCATGAAGAGACAGCTTAAAGAAATTAAATAAAAGGCCCTGAGTATGAGTTAGACCTGTATTACATGTTCCCACCAGAAGTGGGTGTAGGCCTGGAGGCCCTGCCCTGAACGCTTTAATGGTGATCCATGGCGTTAGGATAACCACTGGTGCATAAATCATTGTTTTCAAGTAAGTTATTTTAACTGAGTATCAAGGTATTAAGAGATAGTGTTTTGATAGAGGAATCAATGTGCTTTTAAAATATTGCACCAAAACTTTCAAACTGTATAAAGAGCTGAGTTTCTTAAAATTAAAAGGCAATCTATTCCATCAACTACAGACTTCATTATTACTTTTACTCTTCAGAATTCCCTTTACTATGTCTTCAAATTTATAATGATTTTTAGTTTTCTAAGTCACAAAGTTAGATTTTTGTATTACTTTTGACGAACCAAAAAGATAATTTGTTGAAGTAGATACAATAAGACCTAAAATCTTGAGTGTGGCTTTCATAAACATAAATGTATTATTAACATCTATTATCAATAACTATCCACTATCCACTATAATGCATTGCTTTCTATTAAACTGAATATAACTTTCATAACTTACTTAAAGAGACAAAATGGAATAATATAATTTAACATTCTCAAATGTACTTAACCTATTTTTGCTGGGCTAACAGTCAGCAAGCATTGGATATTGTTTCTAAAGTTGAAGAGAGAATAGTAGAAAACATGTAAGAGATAAAACTTATCTAAAGACAAGAGAAAACATATCATATAAATTTTATTTTAATTAAATATATATCTTTGGTTGGGTATTTTCTATATTTCACAAACTGAAATGAACAAAATGGAAAATATATAATAAAATATAAGAATATATATTGATCAACCAATAGAGAAAAGTAACTATTGTTTTTTGGGGTGTTAAAGTCCCCATTAATACTTTATTATTTTGAATAATGCATTGCAATATGAGTTAAAAAAAATAAAATGAGACTTAGTCTAACATGTACGAATGTGAACTTTAGATCTAGATAATCTGAGTCATAGAGCTCTTTCTAGTTATATTGCTTATTTTCTTAAAAGGAGTTAGGTATAAAAAGGTAAGCACCAAAAATGGATTCTAGATCTCAACATCAGACATGAATCTATAAGGTACATCGAAGAAAACATAGGAGAAACGCTCTACGACATCGAAAACGAAAAGTATCTTTAAAGATGACACACCACTGACCAAGCAAATGGAAGCAAAGATAAACAAATGGGATTATATAAAACTAAAAAGCTTCTGCACCTCAAAAGAAACGGTGACCAAGATACAAAGACAATCCACAGAGTGGGAAAGGATATTCACCCAATACCCATCTGACAAGGGGTTAATATCCAGGATATATCAGGCACTGGTAGCACTCCACAAGAAAAAAACAGCCAACCCCATAAAAAAATGGGGAGAAGAAAAGAACAGAAGCTTCCAAAAAAGAAGAAATTCGACTGGCCAAAAGGCATATGAAAAAGTGCTCTTCATCTTTAATCATCAGGGAGATGTAAATCAAAACAACAATGAGGTACCATCTCACACCACAGAGACTGGCACACATCCAAAACAGCAAGAACAACCAGTGCTGGCGTGGATGTGGGGAAAAGGGACTCTGATCCACTGTTGGTGGGAGTGCCGACTGGTCCAGCCCTTTTGGAAAACAATATGGGCATTCCTCCGAAAACTGGATATTGAGCTCCCATTTGATCCAGCAATAGCACTCCTGGGAATATACCCTAGAGACCGAAAAACACATAGCAGAAACACTATCTGTACTTCTTTATTCATCTCTGCGCTATTCACTATAGCTAGAATCTGGAAACAACCTAAATGCCCGAGAACAGAGGACTGGCTAAAGAAACTGTGGTTCATCTACACTATGGAATACTATGCGGCTGTCAGAAAAGATGAAATTATGAAATTTACCTGCAAATGGAGGGACATGGAGACTATCATGCTGGAGTGAAATTAGTCAGAAGGAAAAGGACAGATATAGAATGACTGCATTCATTAATCCGACATAAATAGATACCAGTGTTTTACTAAATGTGGTAAATGGTAATGGCAGATTAAGACTCACCATTGAATATACACAAAGAGACTTAAGTGATAAACTCTAAATACCTGCAGGGCTAGCCACAATGTGTAAAATAAGAAGGGCTGAGAGATGCAGAGACAGAGAGAGACAGAGAGAGAAAGAGAGGAAACTGGGGTACCTGCTATTAAGGCAGCATGGGGGTGGGCAGGAGGGGTGGGGTACATTGGTGGTGGAAATGGGGCACTGGTGGAGGGATGGGTGCTGGTATACTGTATTACCAAGAACCAATTATGATCACCTTTGTAATTGTATGTTTCACTGTGGTATAATAAAAAATAAAAAAAAAAAAAGTAAGCACCATGTTTATGTAAATATCTACCTTTAATGGAGTCCTAGCCAATTAAAACATTACTGGTGACAAAATGTTGGTGGGTATATCATTAGACTCTTCTAGAAGAAAAAGCATTAAAGGAAAAATATGCCCTTTAGATTACCAAACAGAATGGAAACATTCAAGCAGAACAAAGCTTTCAAAGTCTAGAACAATATGAACTCTGATCTCTCAGATCTAGAAACTTCTCTATCTCAGTTTCCTTTCTTGTATGATGAAGTTAATAGAATCAGGTAAAGAGATTGGTGCGAAAACTAAATGAATGAATATATGATCTGAATTAGATGAGTGCCTCGATATAATTAATAAATGCTATGTAACTATCAGTTTTATAGTGATCATGTTGTCTTTTAATTTTATATGAAATATATAAAATATGTAATATTTATCAACTCATGAGTCTCACAATAGTTAAATAAATTAGAAAAGATCCTTAGCAATGCCTGAAGATGAATCAAGTTAGTTAAAGATAATTATAAATATTATTTTGAACATGGTTATTAAATACTAGTTTGGGCCAAATAAGTTTCACTAAAGATGAAAATGTCTTAATAAACGTTAAACCTGATTTATGAAGATTACAAATCTCTATGTTTTTAAAAATAACGTTGGAGGGTTTAGAGAGATCATATAGCAGGAAGGCACTTTCCTTACAAGACGCTGATCTGAATTTGATCCCTAACATCACATATGGCAACTCTAAGCACCACCAGGAGTAATCCCTGGGGACAGAGCCAGGAATAAGACCTTAGCACATCTGAGTGTGACCATTCCTCAAATAATAATGATGGAATTATTGATTTAGGTTATCAGATGACTTAGCCCTGCTTCCGGGGCTCTCCTAGATAACTGTATAAATAAATAGCTAAATAAAGTACAACATAAATCAACAAACTATAAATATACAAAAAATTTTAAGATCACTCTGAAATAATTGATCATCATCGCCTTCCAAGAGGAAGTACTATTTAAGAGTAGTTTGGAGGAGAAATGTCAACTTGACAGGAAAGATAAAAGGGAACATTTGTTACAGGCAAAAAGATACTAAAATGTACAATGTACAGATTTCTGTATGCTTTACTTAAATGTTGTATTATTTTTAAAATATGTCCTTTACTCTAACATATGTCTTCCACCAGGGCAAAGACCATTTCTTTATTATTTATTTTTAATGTCAACTACTTAGCTAAGATCTGAGACAAATGAAACACACTAATACATGTTTGTGGAATTGATATAATGACAGCAGTTCATTTTGAAACATTGAGACTATGTGGGGACAATTAAAAATGAGCTTGGATATGAAAGAAACCTCCTGATAACCAGGATTTAAGTTGTCAGGCTGGAAGCTTTTGTTATTATGTAGGTAACCAAAACACTTCATGAGGAAAGAAAGAAAAATAATTGTGTTAGCATTATAAGTCTGACTACAAATAGTATTCAAGATAGTGAGAATCAGCAAAAGTAAGAAAGTGGAACACGGTATTTCCAGATGATGGTGAGTGCCTGCATTATGATAATGTCTTGGTTTGGGGGAAAGGAAAAAATGTATAAGAATCTTGAATGTTGCTTATTTGTTTGTCTTGTTTAGACTTATCATATTGAAGAAAAGAACACACATTTTATGTAGTTCATTGCTTTATTTTACTTCACCATTCCTAATTCTATTGGGTTTCATTTTAAACAAATATGACAAGAAAGAACAGCTGCAAAAATAGTGACTAACCTGAAGTATTATCATTTCAAAATGATTTAATGCTGTCTTGTGACAATGCTAACATCAAAACGATTAAAGCATGTTTTGCCAATTCTTTGTAGCCAAACTAAATAATTAGACTTAGGCATTACATATGAAAATTTCTCAGGCTGACGCACACATTTTGAAAAGCGCTTGGAACAAGGATTGGGACAGGTTCCCTCTTCCCCAAGCAGCTTATCTTTCTTGCATTTCTGCCAAACCAAGCAAAGTCATTTTTGTTTGCAGAGGATCATCAACCAAAGTCCAGGGAAAATATGTTAAGTTCAAATCATGCATCTTAACACCTAAAACGAATACACTCCCAGGATTTCAGCAATCACGAATGGATGCCGGCTCTGCAGGCAGCAAACTCATGAAAGTTAAAATATCTTGGCAATGCATTTCAGAGCTCTATATTTCCTTTCCTAAAGTAGTTGTTCTCAGACATGTGATTTCAAGACTGTCCACAAATTATGCTGCTTTTGAAGAAAAACTCTATTTTGCTTTGCTTCATTCTCCCTGGGGTATAAGTGTTGTGTTCCTTCACAATAGTACTTCAGTCTTGCATTGAGCTTACTTAACTTGTCCCACCTTTTGTAGATGACAGCAGCATTCACATTTGAGTCGTAAATGCATTCTTTGTTTCTCTACCTGAACCATTGACCTAATTCACCAGAATTGCTCCTTTTCACCATTCCTTTCAGTGATTCATTGTCCTTTCACCTTGTTTTCAGATTATAATTGTACTCATCACTAAAGGCCTCAAATGCCTCACTCATTCTGGGGATACAACATAACCATTTTTCTTTTGAAAAATCTATAAATGAATCATTTCTGAAATAAATGAAACAAATATGTGATAAATCAGTTATTTTCTTGTTAGATAGGGAAATCATTATATAAGATGGTATTTAATGGGGCAGGAGCGATAGCCCAGTGGGTAGGGCATTTTCCTTGCACGCGTCCGGCCTGTACTGGCCAGGGTTAGATCCCCGGCATCCCATATGGTTGCCTGAGCACTGCCATGGGTAATTCCTGAGTGCAGACCCTGGAGAAACCCCTGAGCATTGCCGGTGTGACCCAAAAAAACAAACCAAAAAAAAAAAGGATGGTATTTAATGGATGGTTGATAGAGAACACATGTTCTTTTCAATAACCAATAAGTTGGATTGTTATTAGATGGTTCTGAGGTTCAGAAACCCTATAAGTAATGTACTATCATAATATATTTGTATGTATATTTGACACAGGTACACCCGGCAGAGCAGAAACCAGCTTTCCCTGTTGAACCCCCCTGCATTCCATGGACCACGAGAGCAACTTCCGACCCAAGTCCACCATCCCGATGTAGCCTCGGAGGAGCCAAGAGAAACCCCCACACCTTGCTGGCAGCAATCTTCACAATCCACACTCTGCAGCAGGTAAGATCTCCACCCAGCAGACTAATCCAGTCTCCAGCCCTCAGATTAATCCAGTCTCCAGCCTGGATTGTCAGAAACCCAGCCTACAAGGACCCACTACGCAGAGATCCGCCCTTCAGAGGAGAGTATTTCATGCACAGGAATGCTTGAGCCTAAGACACAGGTACACCCGGCAGAGCAGAAACCAGCTTTCCCGTTGCATCGGGCCTCTTGTGCCACGCAATTTACCTCCAAATTACCGTAAATATTCTACCCATCCCTCTGAGAGAGCCCCACAAAGTAATGAGAATATAGTGCCTGCACGGCAGAGCCTGGCAAGCTGTCCGATGCATGTTCGATATGCCAAATCCAGTAACTGAAATGTTTATTTTCCTGACCCCAAAAGAGCCCTTAATATGGCAGCAGTAAAAAGGCAAACAAGCAGTGCCTGATAAAATTTCGTGGCCATCCTAGGCTGCCAAAATGAAGAAGGACTAAAATGACTGTCTGTACTTTCAATGCGCGTACGCTGGCATCGGAAGCATATATTGAGGATCTGATGGTGCAAGCACAAAAGATCAAGTACGACATCATTGGTCTGACTGAGACGAGGAGGCGTCAGTTGCATCATGCTGTATTTGACACTGGAGAAGAATTGTTCCTTGGAACATGTGACCAAAGAGGCATCGGTGGCGTTGGTGTCCTTGTCAACACGAACATGGCCGTAAACATTGATTGATTTGAATGCCTAACAAACAGGATAGGACGATTACACTTGAAGAGATGTGGCCCACTGCAGGCAATTTCTATCTTCATTGTCTACGCACCAACATCCACATACAAAGAAGATGAAATTGAGAAATTCTACATGGAATTGGAGGAGTTCTATAAAAAAAGATCACACCTTCTACAACATCTTAGTCGATGATTTTAATGCCAAGATAGGACCAAGAAAATCGGCTGAAGAACTCCACATCGGGACCCATGGCCTAGAATGGAACGAACAGGGTGAGAGACTATCTGAGTTCATCATGTCCACCAAGACCATTCATGGGAACTCTCAGTTCCAGAAAGCTGAAGCGAAACGTTGGACATGGGAATCTCCTGGCGGACAGTTCCTCAATGAAATTGACCACATCATCTTCAATCGACGGTTTTGTCTGACCGATGTAGCTGTCGTCCCCAAATTCCAAGCAGGATCGGACCGCCGTCTCCTTCGTGCAAAATTCTGCTTCCCACAATGGGGAGAAAAGGCTGCAAAGTTTTAGAAGAGAACTCCCAGAGTGACCACCAACTGGGAAATCTTTGGCACCATTGCAGCAACATGAGAAGATACCATCATTGACGACACAGATGAAGAATACAATTGACTGGTTCAGCACCTCCATGATTGTGTGAAGAATGCAGAGAGAGAGAGAAAGACACAAAAGGACGCCTGTCTTCAGAAACTCTTGAGCTCATTCGCCAAAGTGGGAAGGCGCGAGTCTCAGGAGACCAAATGCTAACATCCAAGCTTGCTAAACGGTGCAGAGAAGTGATAAAAGAAGATCTCAAAGACAGAAGAGCAGAAATACTGGAAGATGCAGCAGAAGTCAGGAAAAGCATTTGCACCACCCGCCTGTCCTTCGCCGACTATAAGACCAAGATGACTGCCCTCCGACACCCTGATGGATCTATCACATCTTCCAGAAAGGCAATGGAGAAGATTATCCAGGATTTCTACTCAAATCTCTTTGATAGCCACATCCACCTGCCCACATACCAAATTCCACAGGATGGATATGTCATTCCCAACGTTCTCCCTTCTGAAATCCGACATGCCATCTCGTTGGTAAAGAAGGGAACAGCACCAGGCCCAGAAAAAGTCAGACCCGAACACCTGAAGAATCTGCTGTCAATACTCATCAATACACTTGCTCGGCTCTTCACACACTACCTGTCCGAATGCAAGGTGCCCTCCCAATGGAAAACCAGCAGGACAATTCTACTGTTCAAGAAGGGAGACATTCACGACATTGGCAACTATCGCCCCATCTGCCTTTTGTCAGTCATCTACAAGCTGTTTACACGACTCATCCTGAACAGGATTAGCAGAACACTAGATGAAGGACAACCATGCGAGCAAGCAGGCTTCCGGAAAGGATTCAGCACAATCAACCATATCCACACAGTAACCAAGCTCATAGAGGTTTGTAGGGAGTACAAGATGCCGCTCTGTCTCACGTTCATTGGTTTAGAGAAAGCCTTTGACTCTGTGGAGACTGAGGCAGTCATCGAAGCCCTAACCAAACAGGGTGTTCAAACCCAATACATCAAGATCCTTCGTGAGCTGTATTACGGATTCACCACCAGGATCTCACCATTCTACAAAGAAGTGATCATTAATGTGAAAAGAGGGGTTCGACAGGGTGATACCATTTCACCAAAACTCTTCAGCACCACCCTCGAGAACATCATGCAACAATTAGAATGGGAAGGAATGGGAGTGAAGATAGAGGGTCGGCAACTACACCACCTCCGCTTTGCTGATGACATCGTTCTAATAACACCAAACATTAGCCAAGCGGCACAAATGCTGGCTGACTTCGACCGAGAATGTGTAAAGATAGGTCTACAGCTGAATCTAAAGAAAACCATGTTTATGAAGAATGAACTAGTTCCAGAGGCCCCATTCACTCTCAATGGAACAGACATCTCTGAATGCAGCAGTTATGTTTACCTAGGTCTAGAAACCAACATGATGAACGACCTAAAACCTGAGCTGCGCAGGAGGAAGAGAGCAGCATGGAATGCCTTCAAAGGCATCGAAGAAATAGCTAAAAGGACAAAGAACCTCTGGCTCCCGGCACATCTCTTTGACTCCACCATTCCCCCTGCATTAACATACGCCTCAGAGACCTGGGCCCTACGAAAGCAGGATGAGAATGCTATTCGGGTCTCCCAGAGAGGCATCGAAAGAGCTATGCTTGAAATATCACGCCTCACTCAAGTGAGAGAAGAAATCCGGAGTTCTGACCTCCATTGCTATTCCAGAATCAGGGACTCTGTCTCGTTTGCCAAGGCATCGAATATCAGATGGGCTGGACATGTAATGCGATTTGGAGACAACCTCTGGACTAGAGCCATTACCGACTGAATCCCACGGGATTTCAAACGATCACGTGGCCGCCCACCTACAAGATGGTCAGACTTCCTTGTAAAGACCCTGAAGGAACGGTTTGAGGCTCTTCATATTCCTGAATCAACCAGATGCCATTGGACTATATTGGCACGTGATAGGGTCCAATGGAAATGTTACTGGCGCCCCTCGACAAATCGATGAATAACGGGATTCAAGTGATCAAGTGTATATTTGAATTTTTAAGTCAAAAGCAATTATCAATATCTTCCAGAATATTATGGAAAGCCACAGGGAAACACATGTTTCTTGCATGTGGTTTATAGCCACAATTAGATTTTTTAATATTTCTAGCAAAAAGAAGTCAGTTACTCCACTAATAAAACTTAACTTGTAATGCCAGAGCAGTAGTACAGTGACAGTGCAGATGGTAACGCACTTGCACATAGCCCATCTGGGTTTGATTCTCAGCACACACATAGTGCCCAAGCCTCACCAGAAACAACAATGGCAAGATTAAGCCTTAACCACCACCACATATAGCCCTCAAAACCAAACCAAACCAATCAAACTGACAGTTTTGAAAGTAAATGACATCTAAAATAGCACAGTACTCTGTATATGCTACAGAGAACTGATAGCAATTTCTACTCTCATGAATATTATGTATTTGTAAATAGGACATCCTTATGTACAACAAGCTTGAAAATAAACTTAAGTAAAGGGACAGTTGCACTCATAGAAGCAGTCTTAAATAACTGAGAATGGTAACATAGAACTTCCTATCTGTATTGCCTTTAACAAACCAAACTGCTCCTTCAGTCTTCCATCTTTATGTGTAGGTGGAGAAAGCAGATGATGAAAACTCTTTCAACAATAGAGTTTTTATGCTTTGGAACCTCATGTTTGACACCTTGAAAATGGAGTTTATATAAAGCCATAAACTGCCGTGCCATTCACCTCTCTGGTTCCGGAAATCGCTCTATTCCTTGGAGCAGGTAGTTGCTAATATGTGGAAAGAACAAAAATGTGTAGGAAGAACAACACACATTATAAAGCAATTTCAGAGCAGCCAATAATCCTATTTTACCAATCCAGAGAACTGTGGAATGGTTGAGTGGGCTTCAAAACCCTAATAGCTCTTAGTCCCGGAGTATAGAAATAACAAATGTACTCATAGCTATGAGGACGGAAGACTAAGAATCCCATAATCCCTATGTCTATTTGAAATAAACATTTGTTCTGAAAAAAATTCTTTGTACCTTTTAGTGTCCCTTAAAACAATTGTTCATTCAGACCAAAGAAACATTTGACCTGATGGTATAAATTCTTCCTCTTTGCCCCAAAAGGGAAGGGAGTAGTCACATGGAATCTAATAAATTAAGAATTAAGCAACACTTACTTCCTCTCTGTTTGTTAAAAACAAGTCCCAAAACACTTGAAATTCTGCATTTATTACCAGAAATTCTGAACTGGATGGAACTGTCATTTTTCTCATGAAACCATGGACCTAACACATGCTTTAACCCCTATAAAAATGTTTAACAGAGATACGCATTTTTTTTTTTTTTTTTAAGAATATAAGTTAATAAAAACAAATGGGGTAGAAAAACATTATTTTGAGACATGCTTATTTTCAATTACTATTTCAATCTCAGGAGTAGAATTTTTTAGCAGGGAAATTTGACAACACAAAATGTATCTATATCAAAACCAGTAGCCCTTGGCAGTACTTCAGGATATTCAGCATAAATGTCTTGCTCCTTTTTCCTTCTATGAAAGCAGAAGTGAAATTAGAATTATAGTAGTGGAGTAATTCTAATACTTCATAGACGTTGACAAATAAATATGCAGTATATTCTTTGTAAAGCTGCCTATGTGAATTATGATTTGTTTTGTTATTTTGTGCCACTTCGGGTCATGTTAAAGACTTACTACTGGCTCTGCACTGTGGGGTCTCTTCTGGGCAGGGCAGGGCTAAAGGGACATAATTTGGTGCAGGGGATCAGAGTATGCCACATGTAAGGCCAGCATCTTACCCTTATACTATGTCTTTAGCCAAGATTTTTATATTCTATTGCTTATTTTAATATTATTCCCATTAATGTATTTTTCCCCTCTTTGATCTTTGAATTTTCAGGGCTTTCATATGTTTAGTATCTAAAAATTTGTTCAGGGAATTCCTTCTTTCCATGATTCTGAGATATGCTTTTTCTACAAAATCATAACACCATTCACCCACCTCACACAAAAAAAAGCCCATTCTCAATATGCTATGAACTGAGTAAATGTTAAACAGAATTGAATTCCAAAATGAAAAATAAACCCTAATATTATGGTTCCACTTGGTTCTCGGTTAACTTGTACTTGTTTCTCCAGTCTTTGATTTGAGCAAAGCATAGATTTTTCTCTGACTTTCAATCTCTGGAAAAATCAACTTACCTTAAATTTCCCACATTTACATTGTTTGACAAGGCATACATAAGACCTTATGAAAGATTTTGTTTTTCAAACCAGCTCACCTCCACATATCAGATATACTAGTTATTTCTGTTATGTATATTTAGTCTCCATGGTTAAAAACACAAGTGATACCAAATGGGGGGAAGGGGGTGGCTAACAAATGGTACTCAGGAGACCCAGTGTCCCCCTTCTAGCAATTTTTGGCTATTTTATCAGGGAACAAGGATGCAGTAATGCTCAGTTCTCGGAAATCTAGGGCTACCTGGAAATGCTTGGGGACCTATATAATCTATGGTGCTCTAGGATTACTCCTGCATGGCTGTTCCTGATAGTTTGTGGGAGACCATATGGTTCCAGGGCTCTAACCAAAGTTGTGGACATGCAAGGCATACACTAATCCCTGGCACTATCTCTTCAGGTCCCAGATATATTTTTAGAGTATTAATCATACCTAGTATCCCTAAAAGACTACATCAGAATTATAGGTTTATGTTATATTATCATTATACTTTCCTAATTGGGAATCTCAACACTGTCTGTTAACCTTCTTGTGAGTGCAAGTCTAAATAAGAATTTAAAAAAATCTAAGAATCACTTGTTCTTCTGTAAAAAATTGTTGGAGATAATGTTGTTCTTTGGGTATTAAAGAGAACACCACCTATTTTTAATAACACACTATAAAATAATGGTAAGAGAACATTGAAGATTATTTTGTTCTTTTGGTATCAAACAGAACATCGCCTATTTTTAATAATAGAGAATAACACATAGTAAAACATAGATTAGAATTAAAACCTATTATATCAACAGACTTATGTTCTTGTCAGGACAGGATGTTGAATGTGACTGTGGCGATTTTACATTGTCACATTTTCATATACAGCCAAGGTTTTAAGTTAAAAAAATGTATTCATATTTGGCTAGTTTTCAATACTAAGTGCTTGACAACCAAAGATACGGAAGTCATAACTTAGGATTTTATTTTTAAATTCTAAGTTGAAATAAGGATGAGTTCTTTTAAATCAAAATATTTGCTAAAAGTTCTTTCCTATTTATCTATTTTAAGGGTAAATATTTTATCTGGTACACTTACATAAGCATATATAATAAAAACAAAAACTTCAAAATTATACAGAGATTAATTTGGGGTCATATTGATTCTACTTTGATGATTATTTTCTTAACTCTCTCCAAGACATTTTTGTATTTGGTAATTTCAAGGAATATTCAAAATGAAACAACCATATCACATATAATGTGTTTATTTTTAAGGTGAATTTAATTTTTAAGATGGCAATGCCTTAGTACAACATCAACTATTGATTCCAAATAGCAAGGTAAACATGACAGGAGCAAAGAATCTGAGTTAAAATTGACCTAATACTGTGTAATGAATTATAAGTATAGCAGTGACTTATAACAATATTAATTCAACAATTATTTTTATTATCATGTAATAGATATGTCAAAAACATGTAAAATGTATATTTAAGTTCATTAGTTTCTCCTCCAATCTTTAATATTAACACATTTATTAATTTTTATCTGCTCATTTTCATATTAATAATACACTTATATTACTCCTTTTTTTTGCTTTTTTTGGGGAGTCACACTCTGTGGTGCTCAGGGGTTACTCCTGGTTCTGCACTCAGGAATTACTCCCTGGCGGTTCTCAGGGGATCATATGGGATGCTGGGGATCAACCTGGGTGGGCCGCTGCAAGGCAAATGGACTATTGCTCTGGCCCCAACTTTAAAACATCATTTTCCAGACATTTCTATTGTGTTGCTATTTATATAAGTGGAATGTTTAGTTCCTTTGCTATGTCAACTATTCCTCTCAGAATGAGCTTCTAACAATATAACCATTTTTATTATATTTATGTTCACCAATTGCACTATTACAGCATAAATATGCTTACCCAATTTAAAAAAGTAGCATTTTCAAATCATTCTTTCTTGAATAAGAGCAATTTAATAATTATTTTCCAATTGTGACAGTTAAACTGGCACAGGATATGAATATTCATCTTTAAAATCATAATCAAAGCCCTTTATATATGCATAAAATGCCTCATTAAATTTTTCAAATGAAACTATCTTATTGCCTTTTTTTCTTTGTCCGGAGACATTCCTCCGAAGACCTCTCTTCCTCTTCATAAAATTTGAACTAATTGCTCCCTTGGCTTGAGGAACAGCTTTCATAAACTTCATTCTACCTCTCTCCTACAATGACCCACTTTCAGCTATTTTTTAAATTTATTGTCTTATTTTGATGAGCACACAGCAATAATTTTGTTAGAAAGATAACTGATATAAGATTTTTTTTTAAAATTTTCCATGTGAAGTATCTAAAAGACCTTGATTGGTAACATAATCCAACTCTCATATACAAATCAACAGAATTATTTTCATTTTTCTTATTATTTCCTTCTCCTCCCATTTAAAAATTGACAACTCTAAATATATTTCATGTCACTTATATAAATATTCATCTAGATCCATTTACAAATTCTATAATGTAAATTGCCTATTTTTTTCTTCTCCAATGTGTATTCCTACTACCAAAGACTCCAGTTAATGGAATTCAAAAAGTTTATAAAAGGATTATAAAAAATACTCTAAGAACACTGAGACAACTATTATATGTACTTTGTAAGCAAGAGATCCAAGTTCCATCTCTAGCTCTAGCATCACATGATCTCCAGGCAGACCACTGGACGTAGGGCATTATTAATAATTTAGAGAGGTTAATGTGCCATTTGAAGACCCAACTGTGACTTTGCAATTGTAAGTGGTTTCTGTAGTGATCTCCACATGCTCCTGTATAAGGGTGGGGAAAGGGATGCTGGTCTGAAACAAAGCACTCAGAGTTAAGATCATGCATTCAGTCACTTGGGACTCTTGTTAAAATATAGATTCTAATTTAGAAGTCTAGAAAGGGGCCCTAGATGTTTCATTATTAATAAGCTCCTAGATTCCACTTGTGCTATTGGCATCAAGCCACAGTTGGATACAAGAACATTCTGACCTCTTAGCTTTCAAGAGACAGATGCTTTTTCTCCACATTATGCTTCAGTTCCATAAATTATGGCATGTATAAATTTATACAACATGTCCAGGTGATTTTTCCTTTACAATCATACATTACTAACATTTGTATCAACCAAATTTTTTTCTTCTTAATTCACTTAATATAGAACTAATTGATGTAATACATAACCTATTTAGTTGTTTTTTAAATACTTATACTTTTACTAAAGTTACATTTCATGTGTGTGTCATTAAAAATAAATGTGTATATACTGCAATAAGTTCATTACTTATGTCCAGTTATATCCTTCATCATACCTATTATTCGCTGCCTTGTCCCTAAACCAACAATTTAGAAGTATTTTCCTTTTCATTTCTTAAAAAGAAAGGCAAAGCATTCATTTGATATGCATTAACCTTCAAGGACAATGTGAAGATGACAAGTTGTGACTTATTAATTTTCAAGAAAATTTCCTATTGCCTATAACAGCAAAAAATTCTATTCATGATAGCAATTTAAAATTAGTTTTAAAAATTTTCAAATGTCCTTATAGATTATTCAAATTTATTAAATATAAATTATGACATATCTTTCTTAAAAGACTGTGACAAGTACATTTTGAATTTATTAAATTCATAGAGGTTTCTTCTATATTTTTTTATTTTTTATTTGGGGGTGGTGTACCCCAGCAATATTTAGAGCTTATATACCAATTCTGTGCTCAGGGATCACTACTGGTGTGGACTGAATGGATCATATGGGGATCAAACTCAGGATGGCCGATGTGTATTCAGTACCTTACCTTTATGGATTTTTTAAATTTGATCCCCAAATAGAACCATAAGGATTATTCCTCATTCCCAGATAAGACGATCAGACCTAGTAAGAACAACTAATCATTTCAGAGGCTCAAGTCAGAGAAAAAAAATGAAACTTATCTAGGTCTTCTAAATTCCAAAATTCATTACAGCTAAATTTTAGGAAAAAAAACAATTCATGTATTTATATCTTTATAGACTATACATACAAATTATTTATATTTCTTTGTTCACCTCAGAATTCCACTGAGATTATGCAAATATTTATCTTATTTTCTAGATTTAATATGGCTCACTGGAAATTTAGTCAAATAACATCTTTATGAGTCCTTTTCCTTAAACTAAAAAGCACTTCAGTTAAAATTTATGCCTAGTTTAAATTAATCAGCTTAAAGTAGCCTGCTTAATGGATTCCTAAAACATGCACGATTTACATTTTCACTTTTAGGAACAGAAGAGGCACTTGTCAAATTTTCTGTGAAAAAGGGACATTCATTTATAAGTGTCTTTAAATACATACTTTTATATGTCTATTGGATGAATGCTGCTATAAAAACCATCAAGATCCAAGGGATTAGAGCCAAATTTTTAGGTAAGTGAAGTCATAAAACAAAGTTGTCTATAAAAATTTTATCTCCAACAATTCATAGAATAGAAAACAACCTACATATAAGTTTTTTTTAATAATCTGTTTAGAAAAAAATAGTTGACTGGATTTAATCATAGAAAATAAACTATTCCTCTTCTATAATTCTATCACTATCTATAACCACTGACTCATGGAATAGCTCTCATTTCTCATACCAGAAGGATACTGCTGAGCACTGTAACTCAGTGATTTTTCTATATAGTTTATTTCAGCAATGCCTTTGGTATGAGAGTTGAGTAGGAATATCACATCATTGTTAGTGTATAATTTCTACCACTCTCTGCACCTTCACAGATCAGTTACATTTAGAACAGTGCTTCATATTAAGAGTAAAATAAATTTTAACTGTTCAATGTAAATACATCTATTTACTAAAAAGGAAGCAACAAAAAATCAGATTTTTAACTATTGACTTACATCGCCCTGAATTATTACTCAATCTTTCCGAGTTTATATTCAATCTATACGTGAGGGTTTTCTAAGCAGTTAATTCCCTACTTAGCACTGTCAATTGATTCTTGAAAACTGAGTTTAAGCAAATGTCATAATGAAAGTATTCTGAATATTGTTTCTAGTTTAACTTGATGTGGGTTTTTTCTCCAAAACATAAAGTTGAAAGAAATAAAGTTACTCTGGAAACTGGTCTATAGTTCCTTAGAAAGGATATGACTTTATCAAACTGACTAAACTGATTGCTATTTCAAAATTCCTGCTTTTAACAGGCCTAGAAAAAATTATGTCTTTCCTCTTCATTCAGTCTTGGGATATTGTATGTGATTCTGAAAATTCATTAATTTATTCTGTCTTCCAATGTGGGATAGTTATTTATAGTAATCTCATTATCTTCTATAATTGAATGTTCTCTGTTGAAATTTCTCTTTACTTTGATTTTATTGGGTATTCATCTTTCATTTTTGTATAACAAAGGGTTTGTCAGTCTTGTTAATTCTTTTTTTAATTATACCACTGTGAGATAGACAATTACAAAGATGTTCATAATTGGGTCTCTATGAGTCAATGTTCCAGCACTCCACCAGTGCCCCTCCACCAGTGCCCCATTCCCACCACCAATGTCCCACATTCCCTCCTACCTCCCCTAGCCTGCCCCTATAGGAGGCACTTTTCCTCCCCCCCACCCCCCCTTTATCCCTTCTCTTCTGTTACTCATTGTGGTTTGCACTACAGACTTTTAGGGTTTATCATGTAAATCTCTGCGTGTACTCAATCCTGAGTTCTAGTTTGGCATTACGATTTCTCACAATTAGTAGAACACTGGTATATATTTATAACCCACTAATGAATGCTGTCATTCTATATCTGTCCTTTTCCTTCAGACTAATTTCACTCAGCATGATATCATGAAATTTCTTTCTTTTAAAAAGTAGACACACCTAGTAGTGCTGGGTAGGGCAGGGAAAATGCCTTTCAAACTCTGCACGGAGGTATGGTGCTCTGCATTGGCAGTACTAAGGGGCCAGGGCCACAAACAAAAGAATTTTTGCACAAAGAATATTACATATTGGTGGTTGTGGTGGAGGTCATGTAAACACAGGGATAAACCCAGGATCTCACACTAGGTATGATCTGCCACTTGAAACACATTGCCCATCCTGGAATTGTTTATTCTTTAAAAAATCAGTTCCTGGTTTAATTAATCTTATACTATCACTTTATATCTATTGCAATTTTTATTTTTTTCCTTCACTACTTTATTTTATTCCTTCAACGGATTTGGGATTTCACATATTCTTTTTCTAGTTCCTTAAGAGACAGTGTTAGATTGTGCATTTGTGGGCTTCTCTTTTTCTGATGTAAGCCTGCATTTCTGTAAATTTTTCTCATAGCACTGCTTTTGCTTTACGCAAATTATTCTGACAAGGTTGACTTTTCGATCTTATTTGAAAATATAATTTGTTTTATTTCTTCCCCTGATTTCTTCTCTGATCCAATACAACTTCAATAGCATATTAATTTCATTGACAAATGTCACCCCCCCGGTTTTGTTTTTTGTGGTTGTTTTATACTCTTGTAATGTTTTGACCTAAAAACTCTCTATTATTTCTTCAAAACATTGTTGACACTGGCTTTATGTCCCAATATCTGTCCTGGAAAACATTTCTTGTACATTAGAAAGAGTGTATTCAAGTCTTTGGAGTGAAAAGTCCTATAAATGTCTCTGAGTTCAGCTCTCCAGTTTCTCATTTATGGTATTTTTTTTTCCTCATGGATTTTCTGTCTGGTTTATTTACCCAGTGCTAAATTCTCCAGTTATTATTGTGCTCATGTTGATATCTCTTTTCAGACCTATTAATAGTTGCTTTATATTTTAATGGTGTTTTATCTTTTATTTTAATAAGTTCTCTTGATAAATCAATCTTCTTTATCAATTATAATATCCAGCTCTGTCTCTTATTACTCTTTGAATTTTGAAATCTGTTTTGCCTGGTAGAAATAAGGTTGGCACTGCCTTTCTTTAAGCCATCATTTACCAATATGATAGTTTTCCAAACTTTTGTTTGTTTATTTGCTTGGTTATTTTGGGGGGGAAAAGGGGATAGTTAAGGCCAAATTCAGTGGTGCTAAGGGCTATCTCCTGGCTCTGCAGTAAGGAATTATTACTGGAAGGACTTGGGGAACTAAATATGGTGCTGAGAACCAGTCACTTCCAAGGCAAGTGCCTTAGGAGCTTTACTGTCTGGCCCTACTACTCCGATAAATTTAACAACAAAAATTCCCACTTTATACTGCATCATGTAGTTTGAATACATGCCTGTATGATTTATTTTAACATTCCTCAATGACTACCAAGGATTCAAAGACACAGCTCTTATTAAAACCAACAAAAATATTTATAAATATAAAGATGATAAATCCTAGAAGACCAAAAAGTAAAAGTACTGAAAATGCCTTAAAATATTTGCAATCTGTGGACAGCATCAGACTCTGGGAGACTAAATTTAATAAAAAAAGTTCTTTGGGAAAAGAGAAGCAATTTTAATGTATATAAAATCTCAAAAGGAATGAATTTTTTTTTCACATTTGTTACATAGAAAACATTTGGCCTTGTGGGCCTCAGTTATAGCAGGTAAGAAACCCAGCATCCCACTTGGTTTCCTGATCACAGTTAGGAGTAATTCCTGAGTGTAGAGCCAAGAGTAACTCCTGAGCATCACCTTTGTGTGGCCCCAAAACAAATCAACAACAAAGAAAATATCTGACCTTGAAATAATCTTTAGCATAGGAGAACAAAATATTAATTCAACAGTAACAATTACAACATTGATTAATTACTTATTATGCCAAATACTGTTTGCTCAAGTAGATCAATATACCTTCACAATAGCCTCACAGAATTATGCAAATTAATGCATGTGGGGTTAAATTTACATAGGCTATAAGAGCAATGTTGTCAGAAAATATACATCTAATTACCTGAAAATTGCTTTAGCATATGGAATAGAGGTCACAGACCCAGTTTGTGGAATAAAATGGTATGAATGGGAGATGAGTTTGAGAAGGTCATTAGTGATAAAGGAAAGAAATCCTTTCTTTTTTAGTCTGTGGTAAAAAGCCCTATAGCCCGGCCAGTCGAGATTCCACACTTTGCTGGCACTAACTTAGGAGACCAGACTAGACACAGTAACTATAAAATCAAGAACAATAGTGCCTATCTAACCCAAGTTTTACAAAGAGTGATTTTCTCTTAATTGCATTTCCTCACATCTAAAATGATTTTTGCAGTAGAAGTAATATTTTCATAAATTCAAGATGTGTATTGCCCATCAAGCAGGTTATTAGGAAACCTTCTAGCTGCAGGACCACCAACGACAAAACTATTTGATGTTAATGTATTTTTCCCCCGCACTAAGAATAGCCCAAGAGTTCTCACTGCATATACTTTGGAACCTGCCCTGAATGGGTGAATAAACAGCTAATCAGACTTGGGTTTAGTTTATCCTTAGGGTAGCTGTTCACTTAAACTCAGAAAAAAAATCATTTTCCTTTTATCTTGAAGCCGTGATATTTTATTATATTAGAATTTTTTTTCATTAGAAGAATCAGTTTCAACAAGTTAGCTGAGTCAAATAGCCATGAATGTCTTCTTAAGACAAAGGGTACTTTTCACTGATAAAAATGGTAAATTGTAAATAGTATGAAAAATAGACTTTTATTTCTCAGAAAATTCCAACAAAAAACATTCTATCAAATAATATTTTTCTCTTCAACAGAAAATACAACTTTTTACCAAGAACCAATTATGAACACCTTTGTAATTGTATGTTTCACGGTGATATAATATTTTTTTTTAAAAAATGAAGTTTTTTAAAAAAAAAGAAAATACAACTTTTAAACATAATTTTAATTTTCTTCTACAAAACGTAATATAAAGAAGTATTATTCAAGCTTCTTGCACCTGTAGATTGGCAGCTGACCTCATTCTTATCCAAGGAACAACAGTTATAACCAAGACTGCAAAAAGTTATTTTCAAACTTCTACAGACTATTCAGACCAGCACTGTCTCTGGAACAGTTACTGAGGGTCAACATTTTAGAAATGCAAAAATTAAAATATAATACTATTTTAAAGACTGAATGAATTATGCTACTAAAAATTGTAATGAAGTGGAATGATGGGATTTTAACTGTTTTTATATCTTGATATGATTCTTCCTAAATAAGACAAGTTTTCACCAATGGCACAAGATGTCAAGGGTTTGACCATGAACTAGAGCTTCTGTACCTCAAAATAAACAGTGAACAAGATACAAAGACAGTACACAGAATGGGAAAGGATATTCACCCAATACTCATCTGATAAGGGGTTAATATCCAGGATATATTAGGCACTGGTAGAACTTCACAAGAAGAAAACAGTCAACTCCATCAAAAAATGGGAAGAATAAATGAACAGAAACTTTGACAAAGAAGAAATTCAAATGGCCAAAAGGCACATGAAAAAATGCTCATCATCACTAGTTATCAGGGAGATGCAAGTCAAAACAATAATGATATATCATCCCACACCACAGACACTGACAAATATCAAAAAAACAAGAACAACAGTGCTGGCGTGGATGCGGGAAGAAAGAGACTCTCATCCATTGTTGGTAGGAATGTCAACTGGTACAGCCTTTTAAGAAAACATATGGACATTCCTCCAAAGACTAGAAATTGAGTTCCTATTTGACCTAGCCATACCACTCCTGAGAATATCCATGGGAAGTCAAAAACACACAGTGGAAACACCATCTGCACTTTTATTTTCATAGTACCACTATTCACAATAGCCAGTTGCTCTCTGGAACAACCAGAGAGCCCGAGAACAGATGACTGGATAAAGAAACTGTGGTACATCTACACAATGGAATGCTATGCAGCTGTTAGGAAAAGAAAATCATGAAATTTGCCTATAAATGGATGAAGAGGATCATACTGAGTGAAATTAGCCAGAAGGAAAAGGACATATCTATAATGACTGCATTTATTTGTGGTACATACACACACACACACACACACACACATATCACTAGATCACTAGACATCCCGATGTTCATCAATTTCCTCAAGTGGGTGCCTGCCTGCTCAAGGAAATCGGTGAGCAATGGGATGTCTAGTGATCTAGTGGTCTAGTGATATATATGTATATATACACATATATACATATATATACATATATACATGTATATATAGTGTTATATATATATATGTGTATGCGTGTATATATATACATACATACATATATATACACATATATATACACACATATATATATACACCAATATCCAAGGCCAGGCAAAACAAGGAGATCTTGTCAATACATGGCAATAGGTGGAATCAAACACAAGTGTGTGGGAATCAGAGATTAGGTAAGACAGAGAAGGGAACAGTATGTTAATAGTCGTTGAAAATAATACCAGCCTAAAACTGAGCATTGCATATAGGCAAAGGAACTAAATGTATGCATTGCAAGCCATAATGTATAAGAAAAGTTAAGAGAGAGAGGAGAGAGAGAGAGTGAGAAAGAGAGAAAGAGAAAGACAAAAGAGATAAAGAGCCTGCCAATAGAGGCAGGCTGGGGGAGGGGAAGGGGAATTGGAAACATTGATGGGAAATGGGCACTGGTGGAGGGATTGGTGCTGGAACACTGTATGACTAAAAACCAAACATGAACCCCTTTGTATTATATATCTCACGGTGGTATAATAAAATATTTATAAATAGATAAATAAATATACCAGACCTCATTTCTGAAAATAAAAAAAGCCCTTGAACTTGAGAGACAGAGACAACTTAGTTCAGCCATATAACAAGATGTTCACGGCCCAAGGACCTTGTATCAAAACAAGAAAATATTATATGGATGAACTAAATTGTCTCTAAAAAGACTGTGAACTAGAGACAAAGAGACAGCTAAGTTAGCCAAATAATATCTTCTCGTTTTGATACAAGGTCCTTGGGCTCTGAACACCTTGTTTATTATCAATACAGTAAGTGTAGAAATCATGATTTCCTAAGAAGCAGAAAACTTATCATGATAAAAGTCTAAGTTACTAAGCCATCTTACTGTTTATTGCTTCATATGTTTCATGGCATGTCCCATATATTGAAATGACACTTATTTGTATACCTATTCTACATCTGCCTCCCTATTTGAAAAAGATATTCAAGAAAACTGATTTCTCCAAGCTAGGACAGTGTCACAAACATATTAAACTATTTCAAAAGAATTAAAAAGTAGAATTCCAAATAAAACTAATAAACTCCCCTGGATTTAGGTAGTTGAACATAATATTCAGTGTTCCCTGATTGTTTCTCAAAAACAGATTGAGTATGAATAAATGTAAAAGAATTCAAAATATGCAAGTGAAGCAAAATCTCTTTATACAACAGTGGAATGCAACAAGCTCCTGTGTGTTCAGAGGTTTAAAAGCTAAGTCTTTATCAAAGAGTATTCTGTGGAAAAATGGTGATTTTGTTTCAGTTGGTCTCTAAGAAATGCCTCAAAATAATTATTCAGCTATTCAAAACACCTAACTTTACTCTTTGTCGGACTCTTTGGTCAGTACCTAGATAAGGAGCTGTTAGGGGAAAGAGAGGCAAATTTTGCCCCTAAAATATAATGCTTGAAGCAAAACTAAATTTTATTTTGGCTAAATTTTAACCTCACATGGTGCATTATCAACTATTATTATACTATATCAAAAATTAAGGAAAGAGATAAACAGAAAATTCCTAAAAGAAAACATACAGATAATAAAAATTTTTTTTGGTTCAAAAATCTAGACAACTCTAACTGGTATTTTAGGTTTCTCTCACTCCACAGTGTAGTCTTTTCACTCTCCCATTTCATCCTGGAACACAGAAAGCCCTTCTAGTACTTCATCTCGGGCTGTTTTCTATTTTAATTGAATCACCATGAGATTACAAAGTTCTTCACAGTTACAAAGTTCTTCATAATTTGGTTTCAGTCATACATTGTTCCAGCAGATCTCCCTTCATCAGTGTACATCTCTTTCCCACCTCCTTCATGCTCTCTCTTTTTTTTTTTTCCCTCCCAGGAGCAGCATTTATTTCATTTTCTTTTTTTTTTTAAACGTTATTTAAATACCATGATTTACAAAGCTGTTCACAATATAGTTGTTCCAAGTATTCAATATTCCAACACCAGACCCACCACCTATGTGCCCTTACTACCACCAAACACCCTCGTTCGCCCCATCCTCATGTCTGCCCCCTTAACAGGCACTAATTATATTGCTTATTGCAGCATATATTTTGGAATGGGTTTGCTAAAGTCATGATCTTTTTACTGAGATGTTACATTTGAAATGGACCATCTGTGTTATGGCTATTGCTTATTGAACTTATTAAATGTAATGGTTTTCTACTCATTTTAACAAAGTTGTTCATCTCACTTTCTTACAATTATTCAGTATTCTACCCCAAATTCACCACCATTGCAAATTCCAACAAATATTTCCAATTTTCTCAACCACTACATAACCTACCCCTAAGCAGACACTCAATAATTTATTTTATATAGCTTGTTTGCTATATAAAATTAGGATTTTACACATGAGGTGGGGGGTCCATGCTGGCTGGACTTGGAGCGGCGATTTTGGCTCCTCCTCCCATTCCTCTACCTCCATGTTGGCGGGCGTGGCTGCAAGCTCCTAAACAACACAGCCAGCAACACTGGAAGAGAGACACTCCAGAATCACAGCTGTGCAAGCATTATAGTCTTATAAAATAATGGAATTTAGGACCAGGTCCTTCCTAAGATCTTTCACATTTATACACTGTATACAGTTCTAGGCAGGGTCTAACCCTGGGCTGTCATCCTAGTGAGCCTAGCAAGAAGCAAGAGGAACTGCCTTACCATGAGGGCAATAATTCTCAATATCTGGACTCCACAGCTCCTCAGAGCCCCACCCAAGAGAAAAGCAGGTCTCTCCCCTTAGTGGTTCATCAGTAAATGCATGAGGTGAGAGCCTACTACTGTAGTGTACCACCTACATGGCAGAGCCTGGCAAGCTACCAGTGTTATATTTGATATGCCCAAAACCAGTAACAATTATAGACCTCATTCCCATGACCTGAAGGAATGGTCTGAGGCTCTTCATGTTCCTGGAGCAAGCAGATACCCTTGGGCTACACTAGCTCACTACATGACATATGGAGATGCTACTGGTGCCCATTTGAGCAAATCGATGAACAATAGGATGACAAGTGATACAAGTGATACTGATGATAAAAATATATGAAAAATGCTCTGCATCACTTAATAGGAGAATCTAAATAATAATGAAACACAATCTCATTCCAGTGAGACTGACACACACACAAATAACAAGAAAAAAACAGTATTAACATGAACATGGGGAAACAGGGATCCTTATTCACTGCTGATAGAATGGCAACTAGTCCAAACTTTTTTGAAAAACAGGGCCGGTGTGATAGCCCAGCAGGTAGGGCATTTGCCTTGCCACGGCCGGCCTGTGCCAGCCCAGGTTCGATCCCCGGCATCCTATATGGTCCCCCGACCACCACCAGGAGTAATTCCTGAGTTCAGAGCCAGGAGTAACCCCTGAGCATCACCAGGTGTGCCCCAAAAAGAAAAAAAAAAAAAAAACAATTATGACATCTCTCAAGAAACTAAGAACTATGCTTCTTTACAATCCATCAATTCCCTTTCTTGGCATTTATCCAAAGGTCAAAACACTTTATTCAGACAAAAAATTGCACTTCTATGATCAGTGCAACATTGTTTACAATAGCTAAATTCTGGAAATAAACTAAGCATCTGAGAACATCTGACTAGATAAAGAAATGATGATGGTACTTATACATAATGGAATATTACTCTGCTATAGAAAAGATGGTGGGGTCAGAGAAATAGTCCAAGAGAAAGACACTTGCCTTCTACACAGCCCACTAGGGTTTGATCCCAGACAGCCCATATGATCACCTAAACACTATTAACATTGGTCGCCCAAACATAGAGATAGGAATAAGCCCAAAGCACTGCCTTTTGGCCAAACAAACAAAATATGAAATCATGTAATTTGCTGTTACTTAGATAGATCTGGAGATTATCACGCTGAGCTTAGTCAGAAGAGTGACACAGAATGATTAATTCCATATGTGGGTTATAAAAATTACAGTTATGGGGCTGGAGTGATTGTCCAGCAGGTAGGATATTTGCCTTCCACACAGCTGACCTAGGTTTGATTCCCTTGCATCCCATATGGTCCTCCAAGCACCACCAAGTGCAGAGCCAGGACTAGCCCCTGAGCTTTGCTGGTTGTGACCCAAAAATAAAAAAAAAAAAAAGAAAAAAAAAAAAAATACAGTAAGGAGTTGGAGTGCCCATTGTTCACAACCATGCGACTTTTGTATTGTAATCAAAGATTGCGTCTCAATTTACATATGCTTATGTTAGTACAAAGGATTTTTGTATTGACAAAAGAAGGCAGTTAATGCTATGCATTTGTGATATAGGAGTTAATTGTCTCTGAATTAGTTGCTCTTGGCATCTGTCATATTTCCTTACTTAAAACCTCAGTTGCTCTTAGATTGATTCTAATTTTTATACCCAAAAAGGAGGATCCCATCATGGGAATGAATGGACCCTTGGCAAGTCTGAGTAACCTATTCTACCTTGACAAGGGACGGATAAAATGTCCTGAATGGATTATAAGCTAGAGCAAGGTCATGGGACAAATTCTGCCCAGACCCTAAGATAAACAACAGATCAAAAGAACCCTGTGGGAGTTAGGAATAAAACAACCTGGCAAGAGTAATGTAGTCTGGGCTATATGTTGAGATATCCCCAGTAATGGCCACCCTATAAATTCAATCCTGTGTGTAGATAAATGCCTGTCTCTCTTACTGTGTTTAAACAAAATGACTAAACATACTATTGAAATGACTGTTTACCAGCCAAGGATAAGAAAGAAACAACACGCCAGGGGTTCCATCATAGGCCTGGGCAGGGCCCATAGCCCCAGGAGCTGGGCCTAGACCCTCAGGCGGTTTTGCCAGGTGAGGGGAAGCTTCTTCTCACCTCATTGTTTCAGGATTAAAGGCCTTTACCTCTTGGATCACCCTTCCCCCCAATCTTGTGTAAAGTATGTATCTGTGCAGACTTGGTGGTTTTTGTGGAGTTAGGTGGAGTGAGGAATGAGTGGAGAGATATTAAAGCCTCAGATATTTTAGAGCCTTGGTCTTGTTTGTCCATTGGTCGGGGTGAATGGTGGATAGTCCAAAACACGGTAAGGAAACTCAGTGAACCCCAATATCTGTTTGGGACCCCACTCAGCATCAGCAGTAAGGAAATAACAAATGTCCCAAAGCAACAGAAACTGAATTGGAAGTATCAGTAGGAAGCTTACAAAGGCAGGTGGTTGGGGAGTAAGAGGAAGAGTCTGGAAGGGGACATTGGGACAATGGTAGAGGGAAGTGGATACTCTGGTAGAGGTGATAGTACTGGAATATTTTAACATGAGAACCTACTATTGACAGTATTGTAAATCACATCACAGTACCTAAAACAAAATAAAATTTTTAAATACTCTTTTTTAAAAAAACTCAACAAGGATGGCAAAACTTGTTGGTGTAAATTCAATAACAAAATTAAAAGATAAATTAAAATGCCAAGGGATAATTTTAATTCTGAAGCAGGAATGTAGGATGCATACATTTTTTTCCCTCACCATAGTGATACTGTTCTTTGTTTGCTTGGGAGCATAACAGTGGTGTTCAAGGGTCACTCCTGGCTCTGCACTCAGGAATCACTCCTGGCAGACTTGGTGAATCACATAGAGCAGGATCCAACCTTGGTCATCATCATGCAAAGCAATCATCCTACCCACTATGTTGTCTCTTACTTTTTTAATAAAGTATGAATATCAAAAATAGGCCATGTTTTTTAAAATTAGCACATTAGAATTGGAAATACTTTCCTTATAAACTATCACATATTGGAGATGTGTATAGTGAAATTGTTGTGAACAATAATAATCTTCCAAAAAATACATTTCTTTCTTTAAAATGGCAATATGAATGTCCTAGAAGAGTACTCAATAATCCTTCTAGAATAGATGAGTTTTATTAGCATAGAAGTTGGAAATGATTATGTAACAATAGGGAGAGTGAATGAGTTCACTTGGGCTGTGGGATTTATAAATGCTATCCAGCATTCAGTGTATCCTACCACTTATAAGTAACTGGCATTACCTGTAACTTATGACTTATATGTAGATTAAAACAAAATATATAATTTTGAAGGTGCAATGTATTTTAGGATCACAAAAATAGCAGCTTTGAACGCATTTAGTTTTTACATAGGCAAGAGGTACTGAAGAATGAGAATCCCAGGAAGATAAATAAAACAAGGCATTTATCTATTACAGTATTACACTGTACATCCCCAAAAAACATTAAAATAAAGATAGACTAATCAGTAACAAATATATGGAATTATTTTTTCAATTTGGGAGATTAATTTGTTATTTTCAAATAACATACCACATTCGAGCTACTATTTTATAATCACTATTATATGTCTTTGACTTTGAATGCATTATCACAATGCCAATCTACATTTTCCCCATAAATTGATTAAAATGGATAAAGTTTTAGTAGTCTACAATATATTTGGCCACCCAATGATATTATTATATAATGTGATAGAAAATAGATTTCTTCAGTAACATTTAAGTTTAATTATTAAAAATCATATGGACAGTCAAATATTAACATGAGGCTTCTGTAAATTTCACTTTTATAAAACTTCACTCCGATAAGTATGGACCTCGAGGAAATATTATTTATGTCAAGAGTCTGAGATGTAGGATTGGGCACCTAGATTCCTTAAAACATGGGACTGACTCAGGAGTCAACTGAAACATAAGAGACATTGTAAAATATCCCAATTTCTTAGTAGATGAATATTTTCATATGTAGGAAGATATAATCACCATTCAAAGGGTGACAATATGCATGAAATTATATAATTCGTATGCAAATCTATACTAAATATTTGTTTTAGAGAACAAAACAGAATTTTCTTTCTTTTTTTTTCTTCAGTCCCCTATTTTCAACATTTTAGTATTTTTATTTTGCTCTCAATATTTGTTCTCTATTCTGCTTTTAAAGTAAATTTTGAATGCATACAGGAAATCTGACATAGAACATGATGGATTGAGAAAGGTCTATATTCTTGGATAAGCTGAATAACTAATATTCTGAATACTTGCTCACAAACTTCCACAGCTAATGTTCCTGCAATCCCCAAAGATAATGTTCTGATTGTTTTCAACCAGATTAGTTTTTTTTCTGTGACATAAATTCTAGAAGACTATCATATCCCAAAACACAATCCTCTAATTTATTGTTTCATGAGATGTAAATTCTAAACAAACACCAACACAAGAAATGTATAATGGGTACATTTTGGCAACTCTATTGCATATACATTTAATACCTCATAAACCTTTTCTATATTCAATTCAAACAGCTAATAAGTTGCCTTAAGTAGAGGGATATTAAAACTTTTAGAATAATTTACTTTCCAAGTTCCTCTAGATTCCTTTTATTATCTAACATATTAATGAAATCACAGAAATAAAACAGAAGACAAAGCAAGGAGTTAGAGCAATATTACAGGAGGCAGTGTGCATGACTGCACACATGTAGTCAACTTGAGTTTGAACCCCAGTACCACATACGTTACCCCAAGCCCCACCAGGGATGAGCCCTTAGTGCTGATCCAGGCTTAAGGCTCAAGTATGGTCAGGTGTGGCATAAAAAAGAGCAAAAACAAACCAAAATGAAAACAGGGGCAAAACAAAAGAAATAAACATTTGTGCATAATACCTGTCTCTCATTACCACAAACACACACACACATACACACATATATACACACATACACAACTACTATTAAATTATAATTCATGAGCTTTTCTTATAGTAACAAACATTTTTTAAACAATTAACTGAGCATTTGGCAGGACCAGACTTCATCTCTATATTTTAAACGTTTATATTATTAGCATTCTATAGTAAAATACATATTAGACACAAGATACCTTTATTAATTTTTTGAAAAGCATCTTAATATATTTAAAAGCATCTAAGTTGGGAAAAAAACTAATTATAAACTCTCTGGCATTCATTATCATTTTCCTATTCTTTGATGCTGATTGTACCTAATCCATGAGAGATTAAATACAACTTGCTTGGGTTAGAGAGATAGTAAAGCAGGTAAGGTTCTTGCCTTGCACATAGCCTATCCAGTTTCAACTCCCATGACCAAATATAGTCTCAAGTCCTGAACACAAGTAAATCCTGAACACAGAGCCAAGGAGTAAATCCTAAATACAACTGGGAAAGGATTCAAAACCAAAATAAATAAATATATAAATACAACTTTCAGATAAAAATCTCTTAATTATAATACTCAGTAGCTGATTACTGTAAAAAATTGGCTTAAAATTACTTAGTATTTTTCTACAGAATAAATTTGCATTATATTTTATCATGTTTATTAAATGTTGAGAATATGATTAATACTTCACTAATATCAGAAAACATTTACAAATAAAATATACAGTAAAAGGAATATCATTTACTTAAATATTTGGGCATTACCTTTATAAGTTAACTTGAGACGTGGAATATTTTGCTTAGAATTTCCACTGACTGGAAGAAACAGCATGGTCAAACTTAGCATCATCAAGGCTTGGAAAATGTGAAAATCATGGCTTCTGGACTTTGGTTTCTCATTTTTATCAGCATTCATGTTTAAACAATGGTCTCTTTCAGGCAGTTGTTAATTTAATCTAAAAAAATAAAAAGAAGGTCTATTAATAGAGCAGTTTAATGATTTTTTCTTCCCTAAATTATAATCTCCTGAATGTACCAAGATTATAAAAAACACTTTCTCCCTCTTGTTTTGCTCCTTCAAAACTTTCAGGGGAATGATTCAGAACTGAGTAGTAAAATTAGTCTGGCATTAATATGACTTGTACATGATTATATAATTAAAATTTCAACAATATATGTTAATTAGTATTTCTTCCTCCCCTGAAAAATGTGTTAATGCAAATATCAAAGAATTTGCTTTTTTGTAAGGATAAATTTTTGATCATATAAAACTGTTTTGTTCATATACCCTATATAGAAAAGACACTAAGCTAATAATTCATGTGAGTGATAGTATTTTTGACTTAAAGGTATTAAGAAATCGTCCTAAAATTGGATAAATTTGACATGATCCATTTGAGGTCAATACTGGAGATTTTAGACTGAAGATAACAATATTATTAGCACTAATTATACTATCCCACATAGCAGGACACAAACAATGTAGCAGACACACCTCAACAAAAAAAAAAAAAAGCTATAAAAGTAAAGACCTTATAAGAGAGGATTTGTTTATTAACAAGGTAGTACAAACATATTCCTTGGTAGTTTTTGTCAAGATATGGAAGAAATAAAATTTATCTATTTCAGACTTTGCTTCACTTTTTGTCACTTGTCTTCCCGTTCATTATCAATTTGCTCAAGCAGGCGCCAGTAACATCTTCATATGTCCTGTCAAGGGCATCTGCTTGCTCCAGGAACACAAAGAATCTAAAACCATTCCATCAGGTCATGGGAATGAGGTCTATAATTGTTACTGGTATTTGGCATATCAAGTACGACATGGGTAGCTTGCCAGGCTCTGCCGTGTGGGTGGGATACTCTTGTAGTCACCTCTGATCTCCAACATTTATTGATGTGATTGAGTTGTGATCAGCTCTTCTGGGTGGAGTTCTGACGAGAGGGGAACGGATGTGGAAAATGGAGGCCCTCATGGTGTTGGGGTTACTCTGGCTTCTTGCAAGGCTCTCCTGGGATGGCGGGCCAGACTAAAACCTACCATCTCTCCCGGATGACTCGTGATCAGTTGGGCACAGGGAGAGCCGGTAGCAGCTCTGCCCCATGTAAGTTTGTCTCTGGATCAGCACACCCGGCTATGCTTGAAAAAGACTGCTGCAGGATAGGTCTCAAAGAGCTGTGCTGTGATCAGCTCTTCTGCTGGGTGGAGTTCTGAGAGAGGGGAGTCCGAATGTGGAAAAACTATTTCAAACTTGATCACTTGATCACTTTACTTCCCGTAGATCATCGATTACTCAAGTGGGCACCAGTAACATCTCAATATGTCCTGCCACATGTGAGATAGCCAAGGGCATCTGCCTGCTCCAGGAACATAAAGAGCCTCAAACAATTCCATGAAGTCATGGGAATGAGATCTATAATTGTTATGGTACTTGGCATGTCAAATACAACAAGGGTAGCTTGCCAGTCTCTGCCATGCCTGTGGGATACTCTAGTAGTCACCTCAAAACTCAATCAATTATTGATGAACCGTGCAATTATGTGGTTCATCAATTTCAAACTAAGTGTGATAATATAATTACAAACAACATTCACCAACTCATTATATGTAGCAGATAATTTAAAATATTTCATGTAAGTTAAATTATTTAATGTTGTTAAATTATTTGAACCAGGAGATATGACTGAGGAGATTCTGTTATTACGATGTGATTAAGCAAAGTAAATCTTAATTCATAAAACTTCAAAGGAATAAAATGTTAAATAGAAACTAATTTTTAAAAAATGCCAATAGTCTTTAAACTATAATAAGTTATATATGTGTGTGTGTGTGTGTGTGTGTGTGTTATATAAAATATACTTTTCCTAACAAACTTTTCCTCCTGGATTCTGTCAAGACAGTTCTTATTGGACTATTTGTCTTAAAGCCACTCAACTTAAATCAAGTGTTGATCAAATAAACAAATTGTTAAATATGGCACAGTTTATCATTTAACAATGCTCATGACAGACCTATAGGATAACTAATGAGTTTTTTTCACAGATGAGTAAATGTATGAAAATTTAAATATTTTCACTTAAGATGAATTAAATTGCAGATGAATTAAAATAATTAACCTAAGTTTTAGCTAAAAAAAGACTCTCTTCTCCTCAGCCGTGTTTTACTTTATGGTAGAATCAAGTGGCTTTCATCTCTTGATGAAATCTTCAACTTCACTTTCCATATAGTTACTACTGTTGAAAACAGTCCACAAAAAAAGGGTAATGTCTACCTACAAATTAATTTCCTTTAAGGAACCGGCTTCAAGTTCTGTGCAAATAATGTATGTATCTCCTTGACAAAGAGACTCTCAGACATGGGGCAGAGCTGTTCATTGCTCTCCCTGTGCCAAGGTGCTTGTGAGGCACCCGGGAGGCATGGCGGGTTCCAGCCCTGGCCTGCCACGTCAGCAGAGCCTCACAACAAGCCAGACCACCCTCCACTACTGCATGGGGCCCGCCATTTTCCACATCCGGACTTTCCTCTCCTCACAACTCCCCAGTAGACCAGGCTATCACAGCCCGGATCATCCACACCCACCCTGCAGCAGTTTCTTTTCAATCCAGCCCAGGTATGCTGAACCAGAGACTCTCAGACATGGGGCAGAGCTGCTCCTTGCTCTCCCTGTGCCCAGCTGCTCGTGAGGCGCCCGGGAGGCATGACAGGTTCTAGCCCTGGCCTGCCACCTCAGCAGAGCCTCACAACAAGCCAGACCACCCTCCACTACTACATGGGGCCCGCCATTTTCCACATCCGACTTCCCTCTTGTCACAACTCCACCCAGCAGATCAGACTATCACAGCCCAGTCCCGCGGCTGCTAGCGGCTGTGTAAATAAATGCTTTATTTAGAGGTGACTACAACAGTATGCCACCCGCACAGCAAGCCTGGCAAGCTGCTTGTGTAGTATTTGATATGCCAAATACCAGTAACATTTATATTAGGTCATTCCTGTGACCTAATATAATTGTTTGAGGCTCTATGTTCCTGGAGCAAGCGGATGCCTTTGGGTGCTACTAGCATGAGACGGGACATATGGAGATATTACTGGTGCCCACTCTAGCAAATAGATGATTAACGGGAAGATAGTGATAGGATAGTGATTTCCTTGACAATTTTTTCAAGCCCAGCCCAGGTATGCCTGATCCAGAGACTCACATACACGGGCAGAGCTGCCACAGGCCTCCCTGTGCCCAGCTGATCATGAGGTGTCCAGGAGGAAAGGCAGGTCTAGCCAGGGCCGCCATCCCAGCAAAGCCTCACAAGAAGCCAGAGGAACCCCCGCACCATGAAGGCTGCTATTTTCCACATCTGGACTCCCTAGTTCGTCAGAGTTCCACCCAACAGCCCACCTTGCACATTACGGATGCAGGGTTCATCAATAAATGCATGAGATGAGAGGCAGCTGCAAGAGAATCCCAGAGCCTGGCAGGCTACCCGTGTTGTATTTGATGTCCCAAATACCAGTAACAATTATAGACCTCATTCTTATGACCTGATGGAATGGTTTGAGAATTTTTATGTTCCTGGAGCGAGCACATGCCTTTGGGCTACACTAACATGTGACAGGACGTATGGAGACGTTACTGGTGCCCACTCGAGCAAATCAATGAACAATGGGAAGTCAAGTGATACAAGTGATCTCCTTGACACTAGTCTTAGTCTTGAGAAACACTGCAATTTAGGCTTTTTTATTATTATCATAATAGCTATGTGATTTAATTTTAAGGTAGTATCTATGATATTGGTATGACTTTTTGTTTTGCTTTTTTGGGTGACATCTGGCAATGCTCAGGGGCTGTTCCTGGCTCTGCACTCAGTGCTTGGGGGACCATATGGGATGCTGGGAAATCAAATCCAGGTCAGCAGCATACAAAGCAAACACCCTACCCGCTGTACTATCACTCCAGCCCCTGATATGACTTTTCAATGGAAGATCAACTTTATCAAAATGGTATATCATCATATTCACCAGATTCAACTATATGAAAATTACATGATTCATAGATAGATGGATGGATGGATGGACGAGAGGGACGGATGGATGGATGGACGAATGGATGGACAGTCAGTCAGACAGACAGACAGATGAGATATAGCGTAATTTCCCATAGTTTATTTAGTCATCTATTCTTTGACACTTGAATTGTTCCTAATTTTAAATATTGTGAATAGTGTTTCAATGAGCATAGGAGTGCAAATATCTGTTCTGAATAATTTTTGGCTCTGTGGTAGCTGCCAAGAAAGAGAATTGTGATTATATGAAATTTCCATTCCTAATTTATCAAGAAGTGGCCACACTATCTTTTCAAAAGACAATATTAATAGAAAATACAAATAAAGTCCTACTTTTGATAATATAATCTAAAATAAAGTCTTTTAAAAGTGGGGGAAATGTTGGAGAGAGAGTATAGCAGTAAGGTACTTGCCGTGCACACAGCTGACCCAGGTTCTATCAGTAAGTTGCACCACATATAGTCCCTTGAACTCACCAGAACAATCACGAAACACAGAGCCCTAAGCATCACTAAATGTGTCCCTACTTCAAAACAAAAATAAATAAATAAAAATTGCACGATTTCAAAACTACTAAAACTTTTTTAATATTATTGCTATAAGTGAATAACCTTAGTCTACAAGAAAATTACCATGATTAATTATAAATGGTGAGTTTGGGGTAGGTGATAGGAATCAGTATTAAAGCACACTGTGAGGTCCTGAGTCCAATTCCTGTGCGGTAAGAAAATGAAGAGTCTTTATTTGTTCAATCTCTTATAAATGAATCATTGCATCTATTCAACACGTATACAAGTAAAAATGCATCATTTGAGTCACAAATTATTTTAAAAGCTGCTTTTATGTGAAATAGAAAATCCTACATATATACATATTCTTAACATTCAAGAAAAGATATATAGTTGACACTAAAGTTGGGCATAATGACTTCCTTTGCAGTTAAAATTTGTGCCCCCTCCCCATACTTAAGGAATAGCTGTTGGCCTGAAGCCTTTCCAATAGCAGAAATGACCAAATCACATTTATATTCATTAGCTACTAAATTTTTATAATAAGCCAAAGAAAATGTTTAGAAACAATTAAAAAAGACAATATGCCTTTACAAAACTGTACTGCATTTACAATTGAGCATAATTTCATTCATTCTCTCTTTACAGAGAATTCAAGTATAAGCAAACCTATATAGTTTAAGCATATATTATTCAAACATACATATTCCTTACTTTAAAGAATATTTGTGTGCATATATATTTACATACTTGAAATTATATATATATGTGTATATATATATATATATATATATATATATATATATCAGGAATCCATCATAACTATTTCCCTGGACTGTTAAGTGGAGATAGGTAAGATTTTTTTCTGTACTAGGAATGTAGTTAAGTGATAAGAACATAATTTGCATGTCTGCAGCACTTGAGTTCAATCCTTGGTGCCAAAAATAAAACTGAACGAAGTAGAAATGACTATTTTCTTAAGAGGCTGATTACATATAAACAACTAGAGTAGTATAAAGATTTCTAAAATAAAAACATTTGTGGCATGCTTTGTGAGACAATTCAAAGGAATAAAATGAAGAATTAAGCAAGGAAGGATGTGTGTGTGTGTGTGTGTGTGTGTGTGTGTAGAGAGAGAGTGAATAAAAAAATTTGAGAGGGGAAGTGTGGGCCACGCCCTCTTTCATTTCCTTACTGGATTATCTCTTCAGGAAAGGATATGATTAATGAGAGGTTTAGAAAGAAAACTGGAGAAAAAGTTTCAGAAAATGGTGATGCTTTGTTGAGCTTTCTTGAAAACTACAACTATGAAAGACCTGTTTAGATCTGTATCTGGAAACAGGATAGAAGAGCAGCATATTTCAGTAAAGCAGAAGAGGAAGGAGACTAAAGAGAAACTTCACTGAACTCTGATGTGTGCCACGTGCCTGTTCTACCAAATGTACCATGCTAAACACAACAATAATTTCAGTGCCTCCCAATGCTCAGGATTCAGGATTCAGACCATGAATGCTGGTTCCATTGACAATCAACAGTGTTTCTCAACTTCTCCTTTCCTCTTCTATTTGTCTTTTTACTATTCCCTATCTATGTGTTAACAGAACATGGACAGTTCATGAAGCATATCCAAAACACTGACACAATAAACTGTATTCTTTTACCTATAAATACTCTGCCAAAAAACTGAACAGCAAATGTAAAAATTAAGTTCATTATATTTCACATCGGATTAAATTTTTTTTGAAATACTACTTTTCTGTGACATTGAACAATGTATGTTGATGTATACATGCAAAATAGAGGAAACTTTCCATGTATGCATTTTATTAGCAAAAATGACCTCAGTACAGAACATTTCCTGGGAATTAATGGCCAGTTGGGGTTAATGGGGCTTGGCTATGTATTGAGATATCCACTCCTCCAACTGGTCATTAATCGCTTAGACATGCCCTGTGCCTCCTGCACCATAAGTTAAGAAGATTGATGATTTTTATTTCAATGAACAGTAGTCAGACTGTTCCTTGTAACCCAACTCATTAATATTGTTAAGTAAGTTAAAAATCAAAGCACTGCTTTCTCTGCTACTACGACACTCTGATAAGTGCCTACACGTGCTGAAACATATGCCAAGGGTGAGGTACACGAGTCTGAAATGTCTGGAGAGTGTTTTTAAACTTTAAGTATTTCTATACTATAAAACAGTCACTATAATCTGCTGCTTCTGATTCACTGTTTTTATTCCCAACATCCTTTGTATTTAATACTTTGTATTTTAATTAAGCTATTTTATTGGTTAACTGTCTTTCCAACTGTCTTTCCACTAAACTATTTTTGTTTTCTTCCAGAGTTGTGTGTATGTGTGTGTTTTGTGTACATAAACATGTATGTGTGGCATGCATCTGGGTGAAATTATTGAGAAAAAGTAGGTGTGATTTGAACCAAAGTGGGTAATTTTAGTAAACTGCATAGGTTGTACTGTATGCTACTGTCTATAACAAGCTCAACCTGGAGCCAATTAACTGTATGTAATCTATTCCAGATGTTCACTTGGACAAATAGCACTCTTGGGGATCTTCAGATGTGGAGCCAATAGGGAGTATTCTGATTATGAGAGATTTTTACACACTGTTCCACTAAATCAGAAACCCAAATGCATAATCTAACACTCAAGAAGGACTTGTGCCATTTCCCTGTGGAATACAGTCCAGAACTTACTAGAGAGATGGAAATACTTCAAACACATATAAGGAGCAAGCAATATAAAATCTGACATGAGAAACTCATTGATTTGCTTTATTTATCAACACTTGATCTGAAATGGTGATAGGTAGGAGAATGTATCACTATGGTGAAAATAGATTTTATGTTTAGGAAACTTAAAAATACAATAATTATTTGCAAATCAGATGTCGAGCACTTAGACCCAGGATTCTTTTGTGTTTGTGTGTCTGTGTCTCTGTGTGTATGTGTAGGTTGAGAAATGGAAGAAAATAACGGCTTTTTTTAATTTATACAGAGATCTGTTATCTTCATATTTTTTGTGCTAATACAGGTCACCTGGGAATATTCCCAACTTAGGAGGCAAAACATTAGGTTATCTCAAATTAAAGGCATCACTTGGATGAACATGCTTTGACCTACCAAAAAGTTGTAGTTATTATTTATTATTTGAGTAAGTGGTTTTCCAAAATGACATATAATTATATTAGTAACATCACTTTATGACATGGATATGTACAGCAGACCAAATAACAATTATGAAGAAACCTGAGAGCAAGTCATTAATGACAAAGAAAGAAAAGTTTTATATTTGCTTAGAATAATTTCATATCTATTTAATCAACACAGAGATAAAAATCAATGATGAGTACAAGTTTCATTATGAAGATCCACTAGAATTTAATTTGAAATGCAAAAATTCTCACAGTCACTTTCAAAATAGTATGCTACTAAATTTTTTCTATTTTTTTCTAATATATCCTACTTTAGTAGTTAAGGCTACAAAATCATTAATCAAGTGTAGAACATAATTACAAAGGAGTAAACTTTTAACCCAGCTTATTTGATTTGAAAATATTTGTGTCCTCAGAAACCTCATTGCCAGAGCTGGAGAGATAATACAGTGGATAGGCAATTTCTTTGCATGCAGTCAACTGCATTCCATGCCCAGCATCCCTTAAGGTCCCCTGAGCACCACCAGAATTAATCCTTGAGTGCATAGCCAGGAATTACTCCTGATTATCACAGGGTGTCCCCCCTCACAAATGTTCTATAATCATTAATTGATGTATTTAGTTCTGTAGAAAATACTTGATCTTTTGGAGATCAGAAAAAAGTTACTTATATTTCATTAAATGTCATCTATTCCCTAACAAAGCTATGTTAACAGCAAATAATAATTCATTATACCCAAAACTACACATGATCCTAATTAGCAATGTTGAGCTAAGTCCTTATCTTTAAAATAAGTTGCAGTGTTGTTTTTATTTTGAATTAATTAAAACACACTGTTTACCTTTCAAGATACACTGAAAATATATTGTTGAATAAATAATTGTACAACAAAGCACCTCTGTTATATGTTACTTGGCACTGGCCGCTTTTGTTCTAATATCAATATTCATGATCTTATCTCTAATAAACCCAGATGGACAGAAAATAATAACAAAAAACACTGTGATTTCACAATATCCATGTGAAATCTGTAAGATTTAATAGTGTGGGCTGCGGCCCCCTGAGTATAGCCTTCCCAGTAAATAAAGTAATAATATTGTGGTTTACATTTTTTCCTTAACATAAAAGAAAGAACAAAACAATACTTGTATTGTAAAAAGAATATAAAGAAATCAAACATCAACCTGGTTAAAACTGCACAAGTAATGTAAACACACTTTAAAGACTAGCAAAAATACTACTAAAGATAACTAGTTTATCTTTCTTATTGTAACTCAATCTTTTCCCACTCAAAGAACAGTGATAATTATTAATCTACATGGTTAGAGAGAGTTCCAATAGCATAACTATAACTGGCCATTATTTAAATTTGAAAAATTCACAATTACACAATTTGAGATTCTTCTTTCCCAAATTATTATACCTTTGTCTGAGAAAGACTAACTTTCCTCTCGTTCTTTAGAATTTCAGGTGTACTCTGTGCTGTAGATATTTTGTCAATTTTTAATCCCTTCTTCTGTGTTCAAATTTAATGCACATCATTTCAAATATTTGATCACTTGATCACTTGAATCATCGATTTGCTCAAGCGGGCACCAGTAACATTTCCATTGGACCCTATCACGTGCCAATGTAGCCCTATGGCATCTGGTTGATTCAGGAATATGAAGAGCCTCAAATCGATCCTTCAGGGTCTTGACAAGGAAGTCTGACCATCTTGTAGGTGGGCGGCCAACTGATCTTTTGCCATCCCCTGGGGTTCAGTCGGTAACGGCTCTAGTCCAGCGGTTGTCTCCTAATCGCATTACATGTCCAGCCCATCTGATTTTCGATGTCTTGGCCAACGAGACAGCGCCCCTAATTCTGGAATAGCGACAGAGGTCGGAACTCCGGATTCCTTCTCTCACTTGAGTGAGGCATGGTATTCCAAGCATAGATCTTTCGATTCCTCTCTGGGAGGCCCGCATAGCATTCTCATCCTGCTTTTGTAGGGCCCAGGTCTCTGAAACGTATGTTAATGCAGGGAGAATGGTGGAGTTGAAGAGATGTGCCCGGAGCCGGGCTTAGCAGCTGAGGTAAACCTTATGGGGCATGTTTCCAGGAGTACTGGCCCAATATTTCAACAATTCTCCTTGAGAGTATTAACTGTTCTCACTCTAGTGATTGTGACTGAGCACTGCCTCCATGTCTCTCTGGGACTAACACAATGTAAGCAGCTAGTACATGTCTTTGACCACAAAGGTGACTATAAAGCACATGTGGCAATTGCACATCTGAAAGACATGGATCCCATTAACTGTCTTTGTATTTTATTAACCTCTAAGGAAATTTTTAGTTTATTTTCTCATCTCTTATTGAGGTGCACATCTGATTGCTAATCTATGTTTTCCAGAATAGTTAAATTAGTAATTCTAAGTAATAACTTTATCTTTGAGACATAAATGTAAACACATACTATGATAGAAGAAATTTTATTCCCTGTAAGAAAATTTAGGTACTTACTAAAAGAATTGAAAGGAATATTTGCCTGTTCTATATTTTTTGAATGAAAAACTGGAACATAATAACCATAAAAATGTTCATTTTATTTCCTTATTAAATTTTTGGCTATAATGGCAAAAATAATTTTATATATCCTTTCATTTAAGTGGCACTGGAAAAATATATTTACAAGATACACGGGACTAATTTTTCAAGGCATTTTTTAAAACATTTGTTAAAATGAATAAAAGTTAGATACACCATCACAAAGCTATTCATGTTTGGGTTTCAGTAATACAACATCCCAACACTCATCCCTCCACCAGTATATATTTCTCACCACCAATATTCCCAGTTTCCTTCCCAAGATCCCCTACAACCTCTTCCTGCCTCTATGGGAGGCACCTTTCTAACTGTGTGCTCTCTCTCTCTGCCAAGACTAAAAAGTCATTGTGTTTGTTGAGGGCATTCCACCTTTTTACTGGGCAGTTACAGCTAGAGTAGCTTACTAATATTTTTAAAGGAAGGGCGGATTGGGTGTGGAAGTGACATCTGGGGCTTCAGCAAACCTGGAGATTTCGGTCACAAAATCCACATACCCAAACTTTCAGCAGATTAATATCTGGGTGGGGGTCTGTCCGAATATGGTGGAGTCTGACCAGGGGCATGGTGCTGATTTTGAATTGTGGGAGCAAGCAGCTGCCAGGGTTTCTCTTTGGGTGGGCACTGGAAAACAGGACACCCCCTCCCCTCCATGTACACTGGTCTGTCAGTCTTTTGTTGTGGAGATTAAATGCGGCTTTGATCTCTTTTGAGATTTATTTTATGAGTCTCTGAAGCAAGGACAATAAAGGGGCTTATGCTGAGCTAGAGGTGGTTTGTGTATATCTATCCAACAAATTTGACTACTAGCAGTTTAATTTCTTAGAAAAATTGGTCCTGAGTTGTTGGAATCCAGCCAGAGACACAGGGTGAGTTAAGGATATCAGGAAGCCCAAGGCAACATCAGGCTGCTGATATAGAAGCCCCATGAAAAGAAGAAGGAAGAGGAGTAGGAGGAGGAGGAGAAAGAGGAGAGGGGGATGAGAAGGAGGAGGAAGAGGAGGAGAAGACGATGACGACTATGACAAAGAAGATGAAGAAGAAGAACAAGAAGAAGAAGAAAAAGAACAAGAACAAGAACAAGAATAAGAACAAGAGCAAGAACAAGAACAAGAAGAATAGAAGAATAAGAACGAGAACAAGAATAAGAACAAGAACAAAAACAAGAACAAGAACAAGAACAAGAACAAGAATGAGAACAAGAACAAGAAGAAGAAGAGAAGAACAAGAACAAGAAGAACAAGAATAAGAGCTATAGAGTTGAGGCAGGCAGGGTAGGAGAGGAAACTGAGGACATTGGTGGTAGAAATGTGCACTGGTCAAGGGATGGGTGCTGATACACTGTATGACTGAAACCCAATCATGAAAAGCTTAGTAATGGTCTAACTCAAGGTGATATAATAAACTAGAAAAAACTTTTTTTTCTTTTCCCCATAGGCATATTTAATTGTTCCTGCTTTTAGTGAATATTACCAAATGAATCTGCAGCTCATTGTAGGAATTTCTAGAGCATAATAGCATTTGTCTCTGGAAAATAGTTATGAAAAATAGGAATATTTCTAAACTGTCCAACAAAAATGAACTACTACAAAAAATGAGAAATTTAAGAGATCCCAAAATTATAATCTAGTCAGCATTTTTACAGATGATTTAGTTCTGCCATTAAAATACTAAAATTAATTTAAAGGTATGAAGATATGAGTCAATTCTTAGAATACATATTTAGCACATGCAGTGAGCCCAGTTCTGTCTCCAGTCTCAAGACTCCAAAACATTGCTAGGTATAGCCATGTTGGCTTTTAACATGCACCTATGGGTGTGGCCTTGTTGGTCAACTAGATCTGCAGGCTCACATGGGCTGAGATCATCACAGAGTGGTCAAGTTCTCTGAGCACTATGTTATGACCCCTATGAAATAATAAAATTTAAATTAATTATAAAAAATCATAACTTCAATATATATAATCTTACAGCTTCCATTTTGTTACTTTAATAGCTCTGCAATGTTAAACTTTATCCACCTACATTATTACATATTCCAGTTGAATCTTTGATAATTGCTGTTGAACAAGACAGAATTAGTGATTGAGTACTCAGAAACAAAGCTGTTGAGATCTGCCACTATTTCTGAACAAAGCTACTTAAAATCATTCTCTCATTTAATCTAAAATAGAAGATATCAAATGCCACTAACTCATTATTGTGAGAATTATGAAATATGAAATATAAAGTAATAACCATTTGATATTACTACTAGACACAGGAAAGAAATAATATCCAACATTAATTTATGATTGAAAAATTCTGAACAAAATGGGATAGAAGAAGCAAACACTAATCATTTGATCACTTGTCATCCCTTTATTTATCGATTTGCTCGAGTGAGCACAGGTAACATATACTAATATATATCTAATATGCCTAACTCAAAGTGAAGAACAAAAAGCTTTTACTTTTTGTTCTAAGATCAAGCACAAAACAAGTATATCTACTCTTACCACTGTTATCCAACACAATATTCTAGAATACTAATTAGTAGAAGTACTAATTCTACTAATTAGTATAATTTAATTAATAGAAGTACTAATTATAGCACCTAAACAATGGAAATAAATAAAAATTGCAAAATAAGCATAACTATCACTATGTATAAGTAACACAATAATATGCATAAAAACTCTAAACCCCCAATCAAAATTAAACTATTAGAAATAGCACACCAATACATTACTGTGGCAGTTCATACATTTTTAAAAGATGCGAAACATGTGGCATTTTTTATCAAGCAATGCACTAGAAGAAAAACATAATTTGTTTTAAATCCCATTCATAATTAAAATTAAAAATATTAACCTAGGAATAAAGGACATAAACAAAGGACATGGATATTTTGTACACTGAAAACTATGAGATGTAAGAAAAGGAAAAGGATGTAAAAAGACATTCCATACTCATGGACTGTAAAACTCATGGATTCATGTTAAAATTACCATTTTACCTATTAAATGTAATCCCTATCAAAATACTATTATCATTCTTCAATAGCATATATCAAATATTTCTTGAAAGTGAACAAACTGAAAATGAACCAGAAATAAGCAAACATTCCTGAAAAAATACAGAAGGCATCATACTGATTATAAATAAAGTACAAACCATTCATCATCAAAACAGTCTGTTTTGATGGGGGGGGAAATTAGGCATTCATAACAAAAGAACAGAATTAAGAACAGAATTAAGAGCACAGAAATCTATCATTATACATATCTTTAGTTAACTTATGTTAACAGAGTGAGAAGTATAAAGCAGAAAAAAAAGTTAAGTTTCAAAAAAGAGAAAAAGAAACCAAAGACAAAAATACAACAAAACAACAGTATGGAAAGAAAGAAATACTGATGAGCTGATAAGAGTATGCAGAAAGAACATCTCAATCATTAGAATTGGTGCAGGTCTTACAAAAAACCAATATGCTCTTCTCAAAAAATAAAGAACATCAGTCAGAGAGAGATTAGGTAGAGCTGTTGCATGGGACATGGCCGGCTCAGGTTCCATCCCCACCACACCAATCATATGGACTAATAAACAAAATTACTGGTATTGGGACATACTCCTGGCTCTTGGGGATAATTAATGTCTGTGCTGCTACTTAACAACTGCAGTGCTGCACTTAACCTCTGAAGACATGTCATGACCCAGTGATATACATTTTTAATTTATATTACTCTAGCAATCCACCCTATAATACTCGGAGTGTTATTTTCCACAACTACCCTTCTCCTTAACATTTAAACTCATTATTAATTTTATTTATATAACTTATCCTAATAATGCCACTAAAAGTCTTTAGTGATTTTATTGGATATAATTTAAGTTCATACATATGTAATTGTTGTTAACACTTGTATTTTTTCTCACAATCTCTATCTTCACTATCTTCCCGTTGATCATCTATTTGCTAAAGTGGGCACCAGTAATATCTCCATATGTCCTGTCTCATGCTAGTAGAACCCAAAGGCATCTGCTTGCTCCAGGAACATAAAGAGCCTCAAGCCATTATATTAGGTCATGGGAATGATCTAATATGAATGTTACTGGTATTTGGCATATCAAATACGACATGAGCAGCTTGCCAGGCTTGCCGTGCGGGTGGCATACTCTTGTAGTCACCTCTAAATAAAGCGGCTGCGCGAGCCGGGCTGTGATAGTCTGGTCTGCTGGGTGGAGTTGTGACGAGAAAGAAGTCCAGATGTGGAAAACAGCAGCCCCCATGGAGTCGGGGGTGGGGGGTCGTCTGGCTTGTTGTGAGGCTCTGCTGGGGTGGCAGGCCAGGGCTAGAACCCGCCATGCCTCCCAGGCACCTCATGAGCGGCTGGGCACAGGGAGAGCAAGTAGCAGCTCTGCCCCATGTCTGAGAGTCTCTGGTTCAGCATACCTGGGCCGGATTGAAAAAAAAAAAAACTGCTGCAGGGTGGGTGTCGATGATTCAGGCTGTGATAGTCTGGTCTGCTGGGTGGAGTTGTGACGAGAAAGATGTCCGGATGTGTAAAACAGCAGCCCCCATGGAGTCGGGGGGGGGGGGGGGGGGGGGTCATCTGGCTTGTTGTGAGGCTCTGCTGGGGTGGCAGGCCAGGGCTAGAACCCGCCATGCCTCCCTGGCACCTCATGAGCAGCTGGGCACAGGGAGAGCAAATAGCAGCTCTGCCCCATGTCTGAGAGTCTCTGGTTCAGCATATCTGGGCCGGATTGAAAAGAAACGGCTGCAATTTTTTCTCATTTATTAATAAATAATTTCCAGACATCACTGTAGAAGTTAGGGCATACAGCAATATGGGTATTAATATGTATAGTGAAATTATGACTACAATAGATTCAACTAAAATCAATATTCTCATATAGCCACTAATTTTCCAAAGTTAAGTGAATATGAAACAAAAAATAAATCAGAAAACTTCCTTCTTCGCCTATCATGATTGCAAATGTTTTTGTGTAACATGGCATTAAAGTTCTCAACCTTCATCCTACAATGTATTTTTTCAATGCACAGTTAGATAAGATCCCTATAATGGCAATAATAGATGTTATTTACTGTCTTCCAATTTGTCAAGCAAGCTGCTTTGCCAAAACTAAATCCTATCCTAAAGAACACAAGTAATTGCTTTACTGTATATGGAAATTGTTAGAAAATGAAATAATAAAAAAGAGTAAGAGAAATGTTTTCATACAAGAATATTCAATTTGTAGTTACTCTGTTGAAGAAAGCATGTTGAAGTCTTAGAACTGAGATTAATGTTTGGAAAGAGTTTTGAACGGAAGCAAATATAAAATTACTTCTGAAGGTTTAATTGGATATTAGAAAAACCAAAAGAGTTTACACCCATAAGGAATTTCAATTTTGTTGTAACTTTTTGCTTCTCATAAAATTTAAAACAATGAACTATTACAGTGAAATAAGTTTGAAATACCTTAGTAAATAGGATTCAAGGTTTCCCCACATCTTACAAGTTTAATCTTCATCTATAAAAAGTAAGTACTTATTTTTCTGGAGGGTGGAACAATCAGTGTGTGCTCAACAATACTTCAGAGATCCTCCTTGCTTAGTGATCAGGGGTCATTCACAGCAAGGCTCAAGTGACTGTATACTGTCTGGGATAGAACTGGGGCCTCCCTCATGTGCTCCAATACTTTGAGCTATCTTCCCAGCCCACACATATTTCTTTTAAGACAAATGAAGACGAACACATCAATTATACCGTCAAGGTATCCTCTAAACTTACCATAGTGTCTGGCACAGAGCAGATGATGAACATACTTTTGTAAAACAAATGATAAAGTAATCAGTCATTCCTGTATCCTTTGCCAGCCCTTTTTCTGGGGCTGGTATGAAATGAAACAGCCAACATCTCCCTACAAAAGTCCTGTGCATGTTTTCATGAATACTTGAAAGACACGTGTGTAGTCTCAAAAAATTCAGAAACATCAGGGAATTTCTGGGCCTAATTAGAATGACTACTGCTGTAGACAATACAAAGAAAGAAGCAACACAAAGAAAGAAAGCAAAAAAAATGTACAAATAGTATTTGGGTATCACTGTATACTTCTCCGTTCTCGTTGCACGGGCCCGTATCGTGTTAGTGAAGGCTCCAGAAAGCCCATCGGGTTATAATTTATTTTGTTCAATAACGGTGCTGCAGGCTCGTGGGTGCATACTCTGTAGGCACCCAGTATTTTGGGGGGGGGAGGCGGTTGTGGGTGGGGGTGCGGGGAGCGTGTGGAGGGGCCGGAGTGGGGGTTGGCTGTGGGGTGGTGTGGGGGGGCCCTCCCGGGCGCGGGGCCGGGGGGGCGTTTCCCAGTCAGTACGGCTCGTGAGCGCGCAGGGGACTGGAGGCGGGCGCTTGGTCGGGCGGGGAAGTCGGTGAAAATGGGGCTGGGGGGGGTCTCTGGCTGCGGGCTGCGGGGTGGGCCAGGGCTGCCCTCCCTGGCGCCTCATGAGCGCTCGGGGAGGAGCTCGGCTTGTGGATTGATAGGCCCCAGGGGGGGGGGGGGTATTTGTATCCTAGTATTTCTGATCTTACTTCAAGAGTTCTCTGAATCTTGATTTTATATAATCTCCTTTAAGAATGATATTAAAACCTCTTGTATGTAGAGATCTATGAATGGTGATGTTTAAATTTTGATACTAGTAAGCTTGGGTATAAATTCCAGTTAAAATTTAAGAAATAATGGCAATTTTTATTTGAAATGATCACTTCACTTGTATCACTTGTCTTCCCGTTGATTATGGTTTGCTCGAGCAGGCACCAGTAGCATCTCCTCCATATGTCCTGTCACATGCTAGTGTAGCCCAAGGGCATCTGCTCGCTCCAGTAACATAAAGAGATTCAAACCATCCTATCAAGTCATGGGAATGAGGTCTATAATTGTCACTGGTATTTGGCATAACAAATACAACACAGGTCGCTTGCCAGGCTTTGCCATGCAGGTGGAATACTCTTCTAGTCACATGTAATCTCGAGCGTTTATTGATGAACCATGTAACTGCCCCCTCGTCCATCAAGCAACACACGTTCATGGGAATCTGGTGCTTTGAAACAATATTTAATAACATATCTGCCTGTGCAGTATTTATGAAATAAACCTTACTATGACATTAATTATTCCTTGTTAGAAATTGGAATTGTTCCATTCTCCTAAAATATGCCAATATAATATATATGCCAATGAATAGTATAGTATGCCAATGAATTCATCAGATCCTATGATAATTCAGAAATTCTTCTAAGCTTCACCATCTGTACATCTCTAAAATCTTAGTGGAGCAGCTTAGATAATAGAAAGCATGTTAATAGGATTCTTTCTTTACTTTTATACTTTCCACTCATTCCTCTTGTACAATTGTTGATTTTTATTCAAAAAAGGAATGAAATTGTACTTAAGCAGAAATTAGGCACAAAATTAATAATTATTACTTCAGAGACCAAGTAATCATCAGTCTTAATAATCAGTAATAATCAGACTTCTTTGTCAAGACCCTGAACAAAAGGTTTGAGGCTTTTCGTATTCCTGAAGCAACCAGATGCCATTGGGCTACACTGGCACGTGATAGGGTCAAATGGAAATGTTACTGGTGTCTGCTCGAGCAAATCGATGAATACCAGGATTTCAAGTGATCAAGTGATCAAGTGATCAAGTGACTTCAGGGACCAATGAAATAGCTCAAGTAGGAGATCACATGCGTAAGCATGTATAAGACTCTGAGTTCAATCCCTTCTATGGCATAGTCCCCCTACTGGCCCAATAATGTATATTGAGCGGTAGACCACTCTACCAGGTGGTCTCCAACCGATCCCAAAGCATTACAAAGTGTAGCTCCTGTTTACAAACAAAAAAAAAATACCACCTGAAAATAACAAAAAACTTTAAAAACAAACTATTAAAAATAATTATAAACATGCTATGTCTATAAAAACCCACATGCCCAGAGAATCAGAGCACAGGATTCTTCCTAAATAAATGCACAGTCAAATAAAAGGGTGTAGAAATCAGTGTCTATGTAGCAAATTATTCAAGCTACTTAGAAAAGTAGAGCTGTCAAGGTTACTTCCTGCTGCCTTGTGCAGGAAAGAATGTGAAATTCTTTTGTGATAGAGCAGGATACATCTTCTGGGACATTAGCAAAGTGCAACAAATTTTCTTATTATAAAGCAATGAGCAAATGATATTATCCTACCCTTGGCACTTCAAAGTCAGTTAATTCAGACATGACTAAACAAAACTGTACTATTGTAATACTCTAATGAAATTAAGTTCTCTTTTTAAAAGTTGTCATGTATTTTATATATTTATGTATAAATGCATTTATGCATTTTTTGCATTTATGTGCAAAATGGCTACTGTAAGGGACTGTGATAAACATCAATTCTAAGAATTCATGCAGTTTTGATATTTCTAGCACTACATTTGAGTCATTAGAAATAAACATATTTTAAAATATGTTAAATAATCATACATACCAACTATCGATAAGAATAAATTTCAAATTTTTATGATTTAGAAACCATTTAAATCTAAATAAAATTTCAAGATTAGCTTTAGATATTTAGACCAATTAAATTGTTTGATTTTGAATATGCTTTTACTTTGAACTTTATAGTAATTTGGTAAAATCATTACCATCAGAAAGCAAATTATGCCTGATTCCTGTTAAAAATTAATTTACATAAACTGGGGAACATTTTCAACATTTTTCCTTATTATTTTACAACTCTAGCTATTAAAATATGGCTTTTAAAATGCAAACCAGTTCTAGTTCTTCTTCCTACAAAGGATTGAATAAGAAAATGAGCAAAGATGAATCATCTTGTTGGAGAAAGAACAGAGTTAAGAGTAAAAAGAACTAACTTAGCCTTAAAATCTGGCCTTTACCTCCTAAATTGCATCACCAGGAATTTAATTAACTCCCTCAGAATCTTAGAATCTTCTTTTATGTAAACTTAGTATATCACCAATCTAAAATGGGATAATTATGCAATCCAGTAAAGTACATAAAATATTTTATTTTATTTTTTTATATAATTTTATTATAACAGCAGGAGATTGACATTTGCAAAGCTGTTCATGACTGGGTTTCAATCATAAAATGTTGCAGCATCCTTCCCTCCACTAGTGCATATTTACTACCACCAATATCCTTAGTTTCCCTCCCTTTCCCCACCCCCCAATAATTTTTTTTTTTTGCTTTTTGGGGTCACACCTGGCAATGCTCAGGGGTTTGTCCTGGCTCTGCACTCAGGAATTACTCCTGGCGGTGTGCTCAGGGGACCATATGGGATGCTGAGGATCAAACTCAGGCTGGTACAGGCCGGCTGCATGCAAGGCAAATGCCCTACCCGCTGGGCTATCGCCCGGCCCCCATAAAACTATTTTTAATGATTAACAGACAAATGATTAAAAATTTTTCTGAAATTAACTTTTTAACTCAATTCAGTTTTCTTTCTCAAGGACTGACATTACTCTAATGTAGTATTAAGTCATATGTCAATAAGTCTTTAATATTTACCTAATTTTCTCTTTATCTAATAGAAAATGAATACACTTCAAGGTCAGGGTAGGAAGTTTACAGTCTTAATTATAAAAACAACATTGTCACTGGTATCAGTGATGCATTAGTAGTGCATTTTAATGATGTACATGTCATTTTATCTACTACTTTCACCCCCTACTTTCAAGACCTCTAAGAGGGTACTAGTGCTGTGACTGCATGCCTGAGTTATTATGATTGGTATTAAGACTTTCCTAGGAGGCTTCATTCCTGGGAATCCTGATGTTTTCAGATTTAGTTTCCTAAAATGTTTGCTTTTACGATGCCATCTCTAATTTAAAATGTAAACTGCTAAGCTTGGCATATCAGTTCCTTCCCAACATCAATTACTTCTTTCTCTAGTCTTCAGTTTGCATTCCCTGTTCCACTTTAGATGGTCAATGAATACATGCCATCTAAGTCATATTCACTTTCATCTCCTTGTGCATGATGTCCTACGCACCCAGATCTAATATCATCCAAAAAGCATTTCTGGATAAATTCCAGGTAAAACATTCACTCACTCTCAGGATAAAAAAGAACATTTTTCTTCACTGCATCATATTAGCTTGTATGTAGGCTATATTCTGTTAACCACCTTACCTCTAAAAAATACTGGAAGAGGCTTATACACAGAAAACACATATTATGCTAAACTTACCTCAATTTGGCTATAAATCTTATCAGACTTAAAACGGAAACGTAATAAATATTCACTAGATAAGAAAGCAATAAATCCTAAGTAAGATCCAATGAAGATATCATTTCTTCTTATTTATTAGCTATTAAATAAATTTTAGGTGTACAAGGGTCTGTAGGTATTCTAAGAAATCATTGCTATTTGTTATTTTTGTTTTTTCTGCCACACCTGGAGGTACTCTGGGGCTACTCTTGGCTCTGCACTCAGAAACCACTTCTGGCCAGCTCAGAGGACCATATGGGATGCTGGGGATTGAAGATGAGTAAGCTGCATACATGACAAGTGCCTAACCTGTTCTACTATCATTGTTGTTGGTCTTTGATTTTTAATTTTATTATATTACCATGAGATAGATAATTACAAAGCTGCTTATGATTGGGTTCCAGGCATACAATGTTCCAGTTATTCTTATTAAGACCCAAATGCTATTGTTTAAAACCTCAAGATCACATGTAAATTTTTGATAAAGCAAATCATAAAATATAACATTTATCATAAAGAATTGGAGTGATAGCTAAGACACTGTTTCAAACATTCTCACTGTCTCTAAGTGAAACATTTTTATATCAGTTCTGATAGCTATTCCTATAACATGTTTACGTGTTTGTAGGCAAAGGGATTTATATGATAACTTATAAATGCATGTGTGGCAGGTAACACTGTGAGGGAAGAGGAGGAGAAGGAGGAAGAGTAGGAAAAGAAAGAGAAGGAAGAGGAGGAGGAGGAAAAGGAGGAGGAAAAAGAAGAGGAGGAAGAGAGGGAGGTGAAAAGGAAATTTTATTTCATTTTTATTTTCTGTCTTTTGGATCATAGTCAACAGCATTCAGGTCTTACTCCTGGCTCTGCTGACTGAAACTCCTGGAAATGCTCAGGGGACCATATGGGGTATGAGTAAGTTGAACTTGGGAGGGCTGTGTGCAAGGCAAGTCCCAATCAGCTGTACTATTTGCACATTCCCTGAGGTCAAAATTTTAAGAAAATACTTAGGGAAGAACTGAACAAATAGTTAAATGAGAACAAAGATCTGGAGAAGTTATTTAGCAGATGAAACACAAAAGATTTACCTGTACATATGTCAAAGAACTGATATACATAATTTCATCTGCTCTAAATAAGCATATCCGCTAGGGAGTATGAGAATATTCAAGAAATATATTGCTGGAAGAGCATCAGGATTGGGACATGCCATATAAGCATATTGGTCACGTGCCATTAAGAAGGCAACTCAATTAGCTATAAAGTAAGATATGATCAAGTAAAGGAGTATGTGTTTGGTAATTTTGTAGAGGGCACTTATAAGATGTCACAGTAAGAAGGACTGCTATGTAGACAGAGGAAAGTAGGTGAAACCACTGACCCTTGTCACATTCCATTATGCCACGGGCAGGGAGTACAGGTACCACCATACTGGCAATAAAACTACTAGTAAGAGAGAAGGGGTATGGAAGATAAAATTGGAAGTGATGAAAAGATAATATGTAGGGCCAGAAATGGGACTAAGCAGTAGAAGAACTGTCTTCTACTAAAATGTGAGGCCATGGGTTCAATTACGGCACTACCCACCAATCCTCTTCTATTCTCCCCTATTTTTTAATGGACTAGAGAACTAACTCCTCGAGTTGAACACCTGCGCTGAATGCAAGAGTCTCATGTTCAGTCCCTGGCACCAAGCACTGCCAGGATCAACTCACCAAACCCCAAAACCTCCAAGCCAGAGCAGAGGCAGTGGCCCTTAATTGACAATGGGTGTAGCCCCAATGCCTAAAAGAAATAGAATATAAAGTAAAATGGAAAAATGAAATATGATCACTTGTATGATGTTACAGCAACTGTAGATGTAGATGTAGATGTAGATATCTAAACTATTTCTACTCTTTTCAATAGGACAATTCTATTCAACTCTATAACTCAATTCTCATTTAGAGCAGCTTTGAACTTACTGATCAAAGTAAGGCAGAACAACATTGTTTCCTCCACTTTTCATTGACTATTTTCTTTTTAAAGTGAAAAAGAAACAATCTCCTGACTTCTCCTTTTCACCTAGCATTGTTCTTCTCTAGATATACCAGGTGGAATCATAAAAACATCTAACTACATTCTCATGAAATGGTTACATACCACAATATCCAAGTTGACATGGAAACAGAAGAGAGTAACACTAAACAAGTTCTTACAGAATACAGAAGAAAAGTTTCTTCTTAAAATTCAAACAAGAGTGAAAATATAATCAGCCTAACTCATATTCAATCAATCTTGAGATGAGTAATAAGCAAATACTTGAACTTGCAGTCTTACAAGACATCTCTGAACATGAAAGCTAATTAAATGGAATGACATTATGTAACACCATTTATTATATAACAGGATAATGTAAATTCATAACACCCATTAAAATGAATTAGTGCTTTTAAGATTAATCTTTTATATAAGTCATTTTTATAGGAGATACTTGGTCATTTAAGAGAAAGAGAACTTAGTCTTGGGGCTGGGGCGATAGCACAGCGGGTAGGGCTTTTGCCTTGCACATGACCGACCTGGGTTTGATCTCTGGCATCCCATATGGTCCCCCAAGCACCACCAGAAGTAATTCCTCAGCGAACAGCAAGGTGTAACCACTGAGCAGTGCCAGGTGTGACCCATAAAGCAAAAAAAAAAAAAAGATAAAGAACTTAGTCTAATGCTTACTTTTATTCATAATTTAAATATCATTTCTGAAATGTTGCTTTATTTATTAAATAAGATATTCACATTATCCCCCTTACTAAAATTAGGAAAAATTTTTGTGGGATAGATTAAAAGTGTATTATTAGAATTAGGATTCTTTCTGGTTTAAGGTTTGCATAAAAAATAATCTGTCTACTGGTAAATTATCATTGTGTATTGATATTAACTTGTTTTTAAATGAAGGGACTGGCAAAGGTGACTTTAAAAATGGCTGGTTGTTCTAATATGTGCAAGATCACCTACCCTAAAAAATACAAAGCCATTCTTCATCATAGTCACTTCAAATATCAGCACACAATTTGGTTCAACTTGTTATAGCCAAATACTAGTTTCTTATTTCCTGACTTGTTCATATATCTTTTTCCCCCTCATAAAATCTATAGCCTACAACTTGTAAGACACAAACACATTGTTAACAGTCTCTTACTACCACAGAGTCCTCATTAAAAGCCAGGTCTATTTAATCTGAGTTTCAAGAAAGTTTTCATGAAGGAACGGAATTAAATTAAATGCATAGCATAACAGGGGTTGTGGTGAAAAGAGTTTGAAATGCTCTTTTGTTAAAGTATGTTCCTGGTTTTTGCTACCCTAAAATAATAACAAACTTAAATGCATTTAGTATCTCAGAAGAAGGAAAGAAGTGCTGTTAACTCTTCCATATTACAGGGAAAGAGACTCAAGATGTCTTAACAAAGTCTGGCTGTCATTCTTTGTACCAACTTGTTTACTATCAAGAAAATAAATTTCATATCATTATAACATGCTAAGATATTCTATGCTACAAAAGAAAGATATTCTCTATTGCACTTATTAGAAACTAGAGGTTCTTTATATTCTATCACAGTGTCTATTCTTTTTGGGAGGGTCAACAACTAGCATTGTTCAAGTTTTACTCATACCTCTGTGCTCAGGAACATTTATGGCAGGCTCAGGTTACTAGGTCTGGTCCCATGAATTAAATATGGGTTGACTGCATGCAAGACAAGTGTACCCAATATAGTGCCATTCCGCCCAATAGTGCCTACTTTTTGATGCTAGAGAAGATGGCTCACCAGGTTAAATGCATGTTTTGCATGCCAGGAACTCATTCCCTGGCATTATATGGACTGCCAAGTACTTCCAGGAATAAATTCTGAACACATTAGAGCAGCCATTCTGTAGACTACATATGATCCCAGAATAAAACAAGGCAAAACAGAAAGTTCAATGCATGTCATCTTAATGTGTATGTCAAGATAAAAATGTACTACTGGTTCATGACCCTTTCAATAATAAATTGTAATCAGTACAAATATAATATGGCTGTAATTAAATAATTAAATCACATACAAATAAAAAAGAATAAAACACAAGCACTTGTGGGGGTATAAAACAATGGTCAGGAAGAGGTGAGAGAATCACTGTTTAAATGTTTGCCTTATTTTTCCTTCTATGCAAATGCATTTATTTTTATGATAACATATCAAATATTCTTTTTTTGATATTAATAAGCCAATACAATATTTATCAATAAAATAAAATGTCAATAAATAAAATATCTGTCAATATATTTTAAACTATTTTATATCCAGTTCATATAAAAAATTCAGGATTGTCCCCACATGTACTTTATAGCTGATTTGTCCATCTCAGGAGTAGACAAACTATGACAGATAGTCTTGTTTATATCATGTGTAATATAACTAAAAAATCACCTCCACTATTGATTTTACATAACATTAATTAGTGCATGAGAGGTTCAAGTAATCCTTTAAAAATGTTCTAACCTCTTCATAAATTTTAATGCTATCAAGACTAATGAATTATTTCAAACCTTTGTATTAACTAACTTCACAGTATGTCTATTTCTCAAAAGATTTTAGAATCTAAAGAAAATTCATCGTTGTGCTATTGAGGTTTCTGTAATAATTTTAAAAGGATAGATTATTCTGCTCTTTATCTAGTTGGAGGAGATGATTCATGTCTCCTCCTTGGCAAAGAAGCACTGCATTTAATGACTGATTAGGAGAGCTTCTAGTACAAGGTCTTTACTTTTACTGAAAAATAACTTCTTTGTGATCATAATACAGAAATTCACCTCTTGCATTCTTTCACTTATCAGAGTTAAGTATAAATTAAGAATATGTTCCTACTTTGCTAAGTAGAGACAGTTTACCAAAATTGATGTTTATTTAGTATCTAATGCTGTTTTCTATTGAGAGAGACTGTACTGTTTTTTCTCAAGTTTTTTTTTGCCAAGTCTCATAAATCTAAAAACAGCAGTCAATGTACCCCTACTAATAGCCAAAGTGGCCACACACAGAATAAACAAGGGCCCAGTTTATAAAGTCATCAGTGAAGACCATATTGTAGTAAATCAGAATTTCTTAGTATTAATTTATGATGTGTGCAGTATACTTCGCATTCAAAGAATAGATTTTAAAATGTTTTAAAGAGAGCTTTAAAACATTAATGCAATATTAACAGCCATCACTCCCAAAAGGGAACAAGAAAAACAATGTGCTTTTGTATGGAGTTGATAATGCATTTTAGCTGGTGTAGGAATGTCAGGGCTTCTAATAAATGAGATATCAACATCACTAAAAAATAATAATAAATATAATTTTCTGAGTACTCTGAATTTTTTTTTGAGTTATTGAACTGTTTGCTTAAATTTAGTAGTTATTTCTGGGGTAAAAGTGATAGTACGGTGGGCAAGATATCTGCCTTGCATAAAGCTACCCTATTTTTTGATCTGTGTCTTCCCATATGGTTCCCAGAATGAATTAGCAAAAATCATGAGTAAGTCCTGAGCAAAGATAGATGTGACCCCCTCCATAAGTTATACAATAAGTTAACAATTCTAACCCCAAATAACTTAGTGAAATACTGATAGTTACTTAATTGTAGCTACAACTCTGAATCAAGAAGGGTTAATTCCTTAACAATTTTATTGTTTCAAAAGTCAAGCTTTATTTCTCTAAACATAAAATTACAACATAATTTAAAACTACATAGTAAACTTTACTGAAGATGTTATAATTTATTTATAAAATGCAGATTACATTAGGGATATAAGGAATCTAAGTATTCTATCTTTGTCTTATTTTTATTAAATCATTCTCCATGGTTATAGGGTGTTTCCCTCAGTTTATAGTTATCATGAAACTCAGACAGCAGGATGAAGACAAGTTTCAGAAAGAAGAATAAAGGCCTTTTATACTTGGTTTCAATGATCCAGAAATAAATTCTTCATCTGACTGGAAATAGGGATGGTATTTCTTAGTGTCTGAAAATCTTGTCAATGTTTTCTTAATATAATGACTCCACTCTCTTCCTTTCTAAAAGTTTCCACACAAGCAATATGTGAATATAATAATCCTTAAGGAACAGCCCTTAAATTTTATTATGGTGGTTAGTTTGCATAACTGAAGGCAAGTTTTATAGCAAAATCATCAAGAACATAGATGATATACATAGTTCTAGTTTGGCTTCCATAATTACGTGACTTGGTGTACTGATAAGGTAATGAGAATATAATTTCTAAAATCTCATTATAAGAATTCAAAGACTAATTAATATAAACAAGGGTCTCACAACAATCTATTTTCTATTTTTAAAACTCTGGAATTGTTCCATTTAAGTAAAGGAATAAGGATATATATTTCATCTTTTATTCTTGGTTTCATTTCCATTTGGTAGGTGCTTGGTACATAAGATATGGGCAGTAAATTATTTAGAATGAAAAGATGAGTAAATTAATATATTAAGTCAAAAATAAATCATAAGTAACATAGGTATGAAGGACTAAACAACACCTTAGAGTTGCTATTAAAAGTTCAGCTTTAAAGACAAAAGTACAACCCTTGATAGAGATAGTACATGGGGAGGGTGCTAACAACGGTTTGAACTCTGCACATCTATAACCATCAGGGAATGATCCCTGAGCACAGAGTGAGAAGTAAGCCCTGATCACTTTCAGATGAATCCCAAAACAACAAACAAAAAGAAAAAAAAAAGTATGGACTTAAATGCAACATTATAATACGATTTTTGCTATATATTTTATACAATATGCTATTTTCAGATGAAAATATTAAATAACTCAATTATTTCAGGTATTTAAGAACTGAAATTATTTGAGAAATGGCATTTCAAAAGGCACCTTACAGGAAATATAGGCTTCTAAAAAACAAAAATTATATAAAGAGCTATAAAACGAATAATGAAATATTAGGAGTCAATCTTCTCAATGAAAATAATAAAGGGGGGCTGGAGGCGATAGCCCAGCAGGTAGAGGCGTTGCCTTGCATGCGGCCAGCCTGTGCCGGCCCAGGTTCGATCTCCGGCATCCCATATGGTCCCCGAGCACCGCCAGGAGTGATTCCTGAGTGCAGAGCCAGGAGTAATCCCTGAGCGCCGCTGGGTGTGACCCCCAAAAAAAAAGCAAAAAAAAAAAAAGAAAATACTGAAGGGATATGTTAAAATAACAAAAAAAATTGGAGCAAGTACAATGTATTTTTATTTCAAAGTTTTTTGGATGCCATTCCTACAGAACTTCAAAAGATTCAAAATACACATACATGAAAACATAAACAAAAAAGTTCCCACATATATTTCTGTGTATGTGTGTTCATGTGTGTGTGTGTGTGTGTGTGTGTGTGTGTGTGTGTGTGTAGAATTACATAGTAAAATCTTCAGATAATTTTGGTAATGTGGCAAAAGATTTTGAAATTTTGGGGTTGGTTACAAAAAGATCCTGCAAATACATGTGAGTATTCAGTGGAGTAGCAAATTGAATATTGACTAATCAGGGGATGATTCTGAATAAAAACTTTAAAGAAGTGGCAGAGCAATAGTACATCAGTCAGGACATTTGCCTTACATGCTGCTCAACCATGTTTGATCCCAAGGATCCCATGTTGTCCCACAGCACCATGAACAGTAATCCCTGAGCACAGATCCAGGTGTAAGCCCTGAGTACAAACCACGAGTGGCATCCACCCAAAGTGGACCAAAAAGAAGACATTTTGGAACAGTAATTAGCAATAAGTGGTTCAATCAAATAAAAAACATTAATTCTTACAGAGAAGGGTTTAATTGACTTGTAAAAAAGAATCTAAACAATATTCAATCACACATCCGAAGTATTTATGTTTCATTCAAATAATTTTAATTTCTCACAATTTGCCTGACTATATTTGTACCTGGCAATAAACACCTACCTATAAAGTAATGCAATTTCTTACATATTTGTCTAAAGATGTATATATGCATACACATATATTCACAAATATTACAGAATACCGTTAAATGAAGTACTCAACTCATTTTACTTCTAATGATTTATTTGAATATTATTTATTTCTCTTAATGTTTTACTTATGTAGACATTTTATATCACAATATCAGCTAATTCATTCTTTTCTGCTTTAGCAGTTGCACATGAATAACAGGCAGCCACAGACATATAACATAGGTTACGTTTCCTTGCTATTATCTTCAACCTTTATTCATGAGACCAATTCCCTTCTGTATGTTTCTAGATGCTTTTCCTAGTCTTAGTGCTGAAAGAATTCATAATGTCCCAGACAAAGTAGTGTTAGTTCTGGTTTTCATTTCCTCAAGTATCTAATGTCTGTAGGTGTAAAACACATGACAAATGACTTCAATCAATGAATAAAATGAAACAAATTATCACTTTATGAGACTATTCATTCTCATAGCCAGACTATGACAATCTATTTATAGTTTTGGAAACTTTATCATTAAAGTAATATAAAATTAAAATAAAATAAGAAAAATTAGGGGGAAATGAATAACTAAAATCAAATACATCTCAGTGGCGGGAACCATAAGGATCATTAGCCTTGCCTGAGATAATGAAGAAGAGATCTAAGATATTATATTTTGTTTCGTTTTTCACTTAAAACTAATTTTTAAACTTTAGCTTAAAACTTTAAAATATTGTCATGTTCGTGAAAATTCACTTTATTGAATCTTGATTTAGTTTTCTGTTCTAGGACTTCAGTTAAGACATGCTACCTATAAAATTTTATTTACTAACAAAATAGGTAGCATGATTTATTTTTGAAATTCTCATGTTAGATTTCTTCTAACAAACTAGACAATATCCACTGCAGTCATTAGCTGAGTACACCACACCACCAGAACATCATACATACATACATACATATATACATGCATACATACAAACACACTGCTTATTTTAAAAACTATGCTTACAAAGTTAACACATTATTGAAATGTACAAAGCAATAGTATGTAAAATTAGTTTAAATTTCCTGACTTAAACATAAGAGTTTATTTGCCATACATAAGAAAATAGAAACTCTACTCACTACTGTACCTATCATACTGTACCTATCACAGGGCCCTTAAAAAGTAACTATTCTGAGATAAACTAGAAACTTTACAAAACAATCAGTCCAACTCTTAAAATATGCAAAAATGTAAATAGACATTGATTATATTATTTCCTTAAATATACAAGTTAATATTTGCCTCAAGTAATGATTATGGTACCATGAACAACCACTAGGTTCATGATCACCAAATTTCAAGGGGCAGAGAAAATTATGCTATAAATCCTGTAAAATATTTAAAACTGTTGATTGAGAAAGCTAAAAATACACTGGAACTAAAGAATAAGTTATTATAGTTTTATAATGCCTTTATAATACTTTCCATTCTCTTTCACGGTGTTTGAGACATTGACTTCTCAATTTTAATATTATGGGATTATGAACAACATTTGCATGCAAAAAGTTTAATTACTTTTTAAGGTCACTATAGCTTGGAGTGCTGCAGTGAACTTCCAGAGCATGCTGTGGGTTATTTTAAAAATTCATGGTAAACACACAGTTCTGAAATCTTTACAAGCTATTAAGATATTTCACAGTTTCAACACTAGAGAGTGCAACATTCCTTTCCAGGGCATCATAGCTGTGAGCAATAGTTTGGGCAGGTTATGAAATTAAAAAAAAGATTCATGCAAAACAGGTATTAAGGTAATCATTGTTTAAGACAAGAAGTACGGGGATGCTTAACATCCATGTACACACAGAGACAAATTAAGAAGGGTGTGGTTATTTAGGAATTAAAAATATGAAAGCATTGGGGAAGGTGAAGAGAGTGCAACAGCTTTTTTTCCCGGCACAATAAGATGTGCGGAGCATCTTTGGTTGCAGCCCAGGAGGCCCCAGCACTACCAGGATAGTATGGGTAACACAGCACCATGGGCACATATTCTCAGAACTCTGCATTGAACTGCTGGCCCAGCTGGTTAAGAATCACTGGCGCAGACTCGTGATACATTCCTGGGAAGGCAAACAACCTCATATCTAATGTTGGGCTAGGAGAGAAGACATAAACCCAATCCAGTTGGATTCAAGGCAACGCATATTCCCCACCTCCAGTAACACTGCGGTTCCCAAGTACTAATGAGGGTGACCCTGGGCCTCCCAGAAACCACGGGTCCCAAATGCACAGCACCCTTTTCTTATACAGAAAGGATTACTCTATGATATGAGAGCAACATAAAACTGTGCTAGAATTATAGTACTTTAAAGACAATTGGTACGGGTGAAATTATCTGACAGCTATAGATGATGTTTGGGGAAACAGAGAAACAAATTAATAACAAAGTGTAATAGCTAGCTATAATTTAATAAGAGAACATATATATGCTATGTGCCAGAAATATGCCTTCACATACATATTTATAACTTGAAAAAGTTACTTCTATTTTCTATAAAAGTCTATTCAGGGCCTGGGGCAATACTATAGTGAATAAGGCATGCAGCCCACCAGGATTCAATCTCAGGAAATTCATATGTTCCTCTGAGCCCACCAGGTGTGATCCAAAAGTGCATCACCCAGGATTAAGCCCTGAGTACAGCCAGGAGTGATTTAAAAAAGAAAAATCCATTAAGTAAATTTGAAAAGTCAATTGTAGGGTCTAAAAAGAAATATAATTCCAGTTCTATCCCCAACAACACATGGTGCAACTTTGTAGCCAAAAACACAGCTAGGCAGAGCTCTAGAGGCTCTCAGGCCTGGTCAGGTGGGGCCTTGCATAGCCTGAAGCACCACAGGGGTGGTCTAAGTAGCCCCACAAGCACTACAGAGGTTAAGCAGCCACTGTCCATGCACTGAATCCCTGGCCCACTCTGCTAAGAATTGTTGGTGGGATCCCTAATCCCAGGCAATGCTTAGGAGTCTCCCAAAGGTGATAAATCAAACTTAAAAGCTTATTATAGAAAACAAATACAAATGTGACTCCAGATAAAAATTGCCTGTCATCTATAGAATGTATTATTCTATAAAAGTAATAAAATGCGATAAGATCCTAGAAATACCACTAAACTTTAGCACTAGTGCTCATGTACAGCAAACTATAGTAGGTTCAGAAACTGCGATACTTTTACCTATATCTAGTTGGTTATCAATGGAACACTATGACTACTAATAGTGAGAGATATATAACTATTTACTAAGTGACATCCAACTAATGTCATTCAAGGTATGTGCCTAATTAACCATAAAACATTTTCATGACTCTAGGCTTCATTTATTTTGATAAAATACACCTCTAAGAGTATATAATATATGACTCACAAACAAGGGGCAGAGCTGCGACTGGCTCTCCCTGTACCCAGCCACTCACAAGGCACCTGGGAGGGATGGCAGGATCTAGCCCTGACCCGCTACCCAAGCAGAGCCTCACAACAAGCCAGAAGGCCCCCCCAAATCCATGAGGGCCTCCATTTTCCACATCTGGACTTCCCCCTCATCAGAACACCACCCAACAGACCAGCCTATCACAGCCTGGCTCATCGAGATCCATCCTGCACCAGTCTTTTTTAAATTCAGCCCAGGTATGCTGATCCAGAGACTCACAGACATGGGGCAGAGCTGCTACTGGCTCTCCCTGTGCCCAGCCACTCACGAGGCACCCAGGATGGATGGCGGGTTCTAGCTCTGGCCCGCCACCCCAGCAGAGCCTCACAACAAGCCAGAAGGCCCCCTGCTCCATGAAGGCCTCCATTTTCCACATCTGGACTCCCCCTCAGTCAAAACTCCACCCAACAGACCAGCCTATCACAGACCAGATCACGGTTCATCAATAAATGCTGGATTTAGAGATGACTACAAGAGTATGCTACCTGCATGGCAGAGCCTGGCAAGCTACACATGTCGTATTTTATATGCCAAATACTAGTAACAATCATAGACCTCATCCCATGACCTGATGGAATGGTTTTGCGGCTCTTTATGTTCCTGGAGCAAGTTGGTGCCCTTGGGCTCTACTTGCATGAGACAGGATATATGGAGGTGTTACTGGTGCCTGCTCGAGCAAATTGATGATGAACGGGAAGATAGTGATACAGTGATATATATTTTATATATATGTATACATCTGAAAGACTCACAGACATGGGGGGCAAGCTGCTACTGGCTCTCCCTGTGTGCAGCCACTCACGAGGCGCCCAGGAGGGATAGTCGGGTTATAGCCCTGGCCCGCCACCCCAGCAGAGCCACGCAACAAGCCAGACGACCCCCCTACTCCATGAGGGCTGCCGTTTTCCACATCCGACTTCCCTCTCGTCAGAACTCCACCCAGCAGACCAACCTATCACAGCCTGGCTGGCGCAGCTGCAAGCGGATGCGCGGTTCATCAATAAATGCTGGATTTAGAGATGACTACAGGAGTATGCTACCCACACAGCAGAGCCTGGCAAGCTACCCATGTCATATTTGATATGCCAAATACCAGTAACAATTAATAGACCTCATTCCCATGACCTGATGGAATGGTTTGCGGCTCTTTATGTTCCTGAAGCAAGCAGATGCCCTTGGGCTCTGCTAGCATGAACAGGACATATGGAGATGTTACTGGTGCCTGCTCAAGCAAATTGATGATGAACGGGAAGACAGTGATACAGTGATATATATATATATATATATATATATAGAGAGAGAGAGAGAGAGAGAGAGAGAGTATCACTGTCTTCCCGTTGTTCATGGATTTGCTCAAGCGGACACCAGTAACATCTCCATACATCCTGTCACAATCAAGTCTAGCCCAAGGGCTTCTGCTTGCCCCAGGGACATGAAGAGCCTCAAACCATTCTTCAGGTCCACAAATTATGTTCCATAATTGTTACTGGTTTTTTGCATATCAAATAAAATCAGGTAGCTTGCAAGGCTCAGCCAATATATAGAGTAGTCAATTTTAATTTGCAACTTAAAATACTTTTTGAAGCAATTGGATTTACAAAGATTAATGTCTTTTGATATGAAAATTGATTATTCAAAGCTTTCCTATTATCTCAGCATAAACACTTCTCTCGCCCCTCTTTTCAGCACACATTACTTCTTATTGCTGTCTGCCTGGCCACCAAGTTGCTGGCTTCCTGTGCTGCTGAGATGGGAATGTTCAGATGCTACAGACATGAGAGAATGTCTAAGTTCCAAAAACTCCCAATGACTCATTTTCTTAGGATAAATTAATTACAGCTCAGATGTTGATGATTTACGAAGATTGACAGCATTCAGTTTTAAGAACCTGCTTAAATATTTTATTTATAAAAATATTATATAGGACCAAGAGAAGAGAAGGGCAAAGACAATAGGTGGTTCACTCTTTCTAGCTCAACAAACCTTACTGAAATTACATTTGGGAGGTCCACCACTTTCTGTATATCAAGGTTAACCAGACGTTTTCTTATTAACACTTTGAAAAGAAGCAAGTCTAAAATGCACTTGCACCGTTTATACTCTTTTTATGGCAAGTGAAGTAATTGCTTAGTGCAATGATTTGAAATACAGTAGTATAGTTGTTTCCCTATTTATAGAGAAGTAGAGAAGCAGTATAAAGTGCACTTTGTAAATGTACCACAGAGAACCATAAAATGAATAAGTCCATTGATGAGAGTAGAACACAAGGTGATAACTTTAGGCTAGTCCTAAATAATAGTGAACCATAAAAAATAATTAGGTTTAAGCACATAATCTAGAGTAAAGAGTAAAATCATTCTTAAAAAGATGTATGCATCTGAAAGAAATGTAGCTAAAATTAAGATTGAAATAAAAATATCCTTCTAACTTTAAAATAAAGCTAAACTGTATTTTTACGCACACTAAATTTTATGTTGTTATTGGTATTTCCCTTTATACTTTGCCAAATAGATTTTTAAATGATTTCATAATTATTATCTCACAAATATTTTTTAAAAATGTATTACTTTAAAAATACCCAGGTAGACAAAAATGCAAGTAATATGTATATAAATATTCTTATTCATACCTCTGGATTCTACAATTAACCTTCTTACACAATTTATCATAAAATCGTTCATCCAAGCAAGTCATTTGATATTTAATTAGAGATAACAGTATAGTCTACCCTTAAACATTTTAGCATGAAGTAAATATTTTTATTTTCTATTTCTGTTTAAAAATGTAATGTTAAGAGACGATATTTCACAAAATTCATTCTTTACTTTTAATTAAATCTATTGGAGGCTGGCTAACCTGCCATTGCAACTCAATATTTATGAGGTTATGATTTTAGTTTTAATCTCCCTGATGGGTTAATTCGGTTTTCCACCCATAAAGAAACCTAGTGATATTGACTTATAAAAATAGATTTTTATTGAGGGTAATATGCAAGAGTATAAGAACCTTTAGTTATAGGCAAATTACTATCCACAGTATTAATTACAGAAATTTTTTGGAATGGGTCCTGCATAAATTCTGTAACTAGAAAACAGATAAATGTATTCAAAATCTGTTATAAAATAATAACTCAGCATATCATGTTTTAGAATTTAATTATTTAGTTTATATTGATTTCAGATATTTATATACAAGTATTTCAGACCCACAGCTGCGCTGCTGGGTCGGCCCCATGTGGAAGCAACCCATGGAGCTGACCTCCCAGTAAGGGGCTCAACCATCCCCTAGCCAAGCCCAACATTGCTCCAAGGGTTTGCCCTCATGAGCAAGGGAGAGACCATGCTGGCCAGACTCGGAGTGGAGTTTTGGGCCCTGCCCTTTCCTCCGCCTCTATGCCAGTTGCCCTAGAAGAGAGAGACCGACTCACGCCAGACTCAGCTAATTTGCAACCCCGGAAGAGATCCAGACCCATCCACTTCAGACCCACAGCTGCGCTGCTCGGCCAGCCCCATGTGGAAGCAACCCATGGAGCTGACCTCCCGGTAAGGGGCTCAGCCATCCCCTGGCCGAGTCCAACATTGCTCCAAGGGATTGCTCTCATGAGCCGAGGAGAGACCATGCTGGCCAGGCACTCCAGACCATGCTGGTCATGCATGGCAGACCCACATGTCCCTTGGCACGTGGCCGCAAAGTGGTCGCGCAATATTTTTATAGGATACAGAATTTTGCATAAGGTTCTTCCCAATTTCTTTCACATTTATACATAGTAAACAGTTATACAAGTTTTAACTGATACCAGTAAGCCTGGCAAGAAGCCAGAGCAAACCACACATCATGCAGTTAGTCATTCTCAACATCCAGACTCCATAGTTCCTCAGAGCTCCATCCAAGAGAAAACCTGATCTTCCCCCTTTAAGTTTCATCAGTAAGTGCTTGGGTTGAGAGCCTTCTACTGAGACTATACCACCTACACGGTAAAGCCTGGCAAGCTATCGTGTTTTATTTACTTTTTATGCCAAAGACTAGTAACTATTATGGACCTCAGTTCCATAACCTGAAGAATGGTTTTGGGCTCTTCCTGTCCCTGTAGCAAGTAGATGCCCTTGGTTTGCACTTGCTTGTGACAGGACTAATGGAGATGTTACTAGTGCCCACTCGAGCAAATCGATGAACAATGGGAAGACAGTGATATACAAGTACTTAGGTCTTCAAAAGAATGCCTAGTATTATGGAGTCTAATATATCCAAGAAAATTTTGCAACTATCATAGACAAATACATCATCATGGTTCCTCCTTTAAAATTATTAGTTTAACGCAAAACCTAGTTTTACTTGATGAAAATATGAGTAAATTATATGACTCATCATACTATTACAACTCCCTCTATTTTACCTTATATAGTTTTAGATCTACATTTATATGAACTTATTCAATTTTCTTTTTTTCTTTCTTTTTTTTTTTTTTTTTTGCTTTTTTGGGTCATACCCGGCTATGCTCAGGGGCTACTCCTGGCTCTGCACTCAGGAGTTACTCCAGGCAGTGCTCAGGGGACCATATGGGATGCCGGGGATCGAACCCAGGCCGGCATGGGCCGGCTGCTTGAAAGGCAAATGTCTTACCCGCTGAACCATCACGCCAGCCCTCAATTTTTTTTTGAAGTTCAATATTTCTGAACATCTATTTCTTACATATATGTATTATATAAAATGCACATGTGTATAATGATTTAGAAATCATACATGTAGAAAAATCCATTAACACATTCATTCCACATGTTTTAACACAACTAATTATTTTTATTTATCTCTTTTTTTACTATCAGATTTTATTTTATACATTTTTTAATATTTTATTATACCACTGTGAGACATGCAATTATAAAGATGACATAAGATGTTCATATTTGGGTTTCGGTCATACAGTGTTCCAGCATCCATCCCTCTACCAGTCCCCAATTCCCACCACCAATGTCCCAAATTCCCTCACCCCTCTCCTAGCCTGCCTCTACAGCAGGTTCTTTATTTTTTCTCTTTATCTCTCTCTTTCTCTTTTTCTTCCCTTCCACATTGTGGATTACAATACGCATAATAAGAGGTTGTCATGTGTATCTTTTGCCTGTATTTAATGCTCAATTCTAGGTTGGTACTAGCACTTTTCGACAATTATTAGAACACTGTTCCATTCTCTGCCTTATCTAGCCTCTGACTCCCACACATTTGCGATAATTTCCACCTTTTGACAAGACCTCCTGATCCATGTTTTCAGGGTGACCTTGGATATTAGTATCATAATAACATAACTAACTCTAATATAATAAAGCAGTACCCAACATTTATTTATTTATTTATTTGCTTTTTGGGTCACACCCGGCAATGCTCAGGGGTTTCTCCTGGCTCTGCACTCAGGAATTATTCCCTGCGGTGCTTGGGGGACCATATGGGATACTGGGGGATCGAACCTAGGCCGGCATGGGCCACCACGTGCAAAGTAAATGCCCTACACGCTGGGCTATAGCTCCGCCTAAATTTACTTATTTTTTTGAACATTAGCAATTGATTTTATCAAACAAAGTGAATAGTTAGATATTTAACAATATGAATTCCAAAATTTCCTATTGAAAAATAAAGCCTCTACTTAATTCATTCAATATGACAACTTTCTAATTCAATACTGAAAGTTTGGAGATATTTACCAACTTAGAGGCAACTTGCATCTCCTATAAGTGCTCACATTTCTCCTTAGGTTATTTCCCAAAGCATGCTGAACTTAGAGATGCCTACAAGAGTATGCTACCTGCACGGCAGAGCCTGGCAAGCTACCCGTGTTGTATTTGATATATATGCCAAATACCAGTAACAATTATGGACCTCATTCCGAATGGATTGAGGCTCTTTATGTTCCTGGAGCAAGCAGATGCCTTGGGCTCTACTAGCATGAGACAGGACATATGGAGATGTTACTGGGGCTCGCCGAGCAAATCGATGATAAACGGGAAGACAGTGATACAATGATACAGTGATATCACCATCCAGTGCAAATGACATATACAGGTAAGCTAGTATAGGTCAAAGAACTGACATTTCTTATAAAAAAGATAAACCTACCCTATAAAATATCCTATAAAATTTATCCTATAAAATTTTCCCGCATCTTCTTATAGGGATTGCATTGAATCTGTACAGAGCTCTAGGGAGTATTACCATTTTGACAATGTTGATTCTCCCCCATCCATGAGCAGGGAATATGTTTCCATTTCCTTGTGTCCTCTTTTATCTCTTGGAGCAGTGTCTTGTAGTTTTCTTTATACAGGTCCTTTACACACTTGGGTAAGTTGATTCCTAGGTATTTGATTTTCTGTGGCACAATTGTGAATGGAATTGTTTCCTTAATATCCCTTTCTTCTCTTTCATTATTTGTATAGAGGAAAGCCACCGACTTTTGCGTGTTGATTTTGTATCCTGCCACTCTACTATATGTGTCTATTGTACCCATGACAATCTTCAAAGAAATTGACAAAACAATCATGAAATTTGTATGGAACGATAAACCCCCAAGGATAGCTAAAGCAATCCTAGGGAAAAAGAAGATGGGAGGCATCACCTTACCCAACTTCAAACTGTACTACAAGGCAGTAGTAATTAAAACAGAATGGTATTGGAATAAAAACAGACCCGTGGACCTATGGAATAGAATTGAGTATCCTGACACCCAACCTCAAACACATGATCATTTAATCTTTGATAAAGGTGCAATGAGTCTAAAATGGAGTAAGGAAAGCCTCTTCAATAAGTGGTGTTGGGAAAACTGGGCAGCGACATGTAAAAAATGAATTTGGACCTGTGTCTAACACCATGCACAAAAATCAGATCAAAATGGATTAAAGATCTCAATATCAGACTTGAATCCATAAAGTACATTGAAGAAAATATAGGAAAAACCCTCCATGACATTGAAGCTAAAGGCATCTTCAAAGATGAAACATCACTAACAAAGCAACTAGAAGAAAAGATAAACATATTGGACTACATGAAACTAAAAAGCTTCTGCACCTCAAAAGAAACAGTGACTAAGATACAAAAGCAGTCCACAGAATGGGAAAGAATATTCACCCAATACCTATCTGATAAGGGGTTAATATCCAGGATATATCAGGCACTGGTAGAACTTTACAAGAAGAAAACAAACAACCCCATCACAAAATGGGGAGAAGAAATGAACAGAAACTTCAGCAAGGAAGAAATTCGAATGGCCAAAAACATATGAAAAAATGCTCATCATCACTAATCATCAGAGAGATGCAAATCAAAACAACAATGAGATACCACTTTACACCACAGAGACTGGCACATATTCAAAAGAACAAGAACAACAAGTGCTGGCGTGGGTGTGGGGAAAAGGGGACACTCATCCATTGTTGGTGGGAATGCCGGCTGGTACAGCCTTTCTGGAAAACAATATGGACTTTCCTCCAAAGACTAGAAATTGAACTCCCATTTGACCCAGCCATACCACTCCTGGGAATCTACTCTGGGAAACCAAAAATACGCAGTGGAGACACCATCCCTACTTTTTATGTTCATAGCAGCATTATTCACAATAGCCAGAATCTGGAAGCAACCAGAGTGCCCTAGAATCGATGACTGGATAAAAAATGCTTTGGTACATCTACACAATGGAATACTATGCAGCGGTTAGGAAAAATGAAGTTATAAAATTTGCCTATAAATGGATGGACATGGAGAAGATTATGTTGAGCGAAATTAGCCAGAAGGAGAGAGACAGATACAGAATGACTGCATTTATCTGCATAACATAAATATATAGGTACATATTATGATACCAATATCCAAGGTCAAGTGAAACATATATCAGGAGGTCCTGTCAAAGGTGGAAATTATCACAAACGTGTGGGATTCAGAGGCTAGGTAAGACAGAAATGGAACAGTGTGCTAACAATTGTTGAGGGTACTAATGCCAACCTAGAACTGAGCATTAAATAGAGGCAAAAAGATACACATGACAACCCTTTAATGTATGTTCTGTAATCCATGGTCTGAGGGGAAGGAAAAGAGAAAGAGAGAGAAATGGAAAGAAATCAAGAACCTGCCATGGTGCAGGGCTGGGGGAGGGGGAGGGAACCGGGACGTTGGTGGTGGGAGATGGGCACTGGTGGCGGGATGGGTGCTGCAACACTGTTTGACCAAAACCCAAATATGAACTTTTTAATTGTATATCTTTGTAATTTTAAAAATAAAAAAATTAAAAAAATTAAAAAAAAAAAACAGCAAAAAAAAAAAAAATTTCCGCATCTTTCATATTAAGAGGCTGTCTGGTTATCAGTCCGTAGCCTGCCCAATGGATCCTGGATGGCAGAGGCGGCTGGGGAAAAAGTAACCATCTCTCTCCCCTTCCGGCCTCACATGAGCCACCCATTAGGCCCACCTACATCAAGTCTGACATAGAAAAAGACTGGGCCCTCTGTGTTGAACCCAGAGCCATGGCAGAGCCTGGAAAGCTACCCAGGATGTACTCGATATGCTAAAAACAGTAACAATAATGGACCTCATTCCTAATGAATAGAGACGTTACTAGTGCCCGCTTGAGCAAATCGATGAACAATGGGAAGAGGAGTGATCCTATAAAATAATCACTAGTAAACAACTTCTAATCAATAGGAAGATATCTCAAAGTGGGGAGCCCATGCTCTGCATGCAGAGTCACATGGGCCCCACTATACCTCCAGGAATAGCCCCAAGGAGAGACAGAGAGGGAGCTGTCCCTGAAAGCAGAGCATGCATCCTCCCAAAAAAGTAAAAACAAATAAAATATAACCTTTGTAGGAAGAAAACTAACAATGTCTTGTCAATATTTTACAGATTACAAAAACATTATGAAAATTCCTCAGATAAACAATAAAAAGTAAATATTTTAAACACTTTTTTTTGAAATAGTGATGCCATTAACACTTGGTTACTACAGTCACAATGGATTTGAGCTTTCAGAATAATCTGCTTTACTATCTATAAAGACAAACACAGTAAGACTCTGCACAGGAGCTTCAGGAATAAATGCTTTTTTGAAATAAAGTCACTCTCCACAACACAAGCCCAACTTTCTAGTCAGATTTATAAAATCTGGTTTTGATTCATTTTTTTTCATTTAATATGAATAAAAAACCTTTATAGCTTACATGGATAAATAGGAATTCCACGCTGAAATTGTAACCATAAGTAAATGTCTTCCTTGTCAATACCCTGAACAAACGGTTCGAGGCTCTTCACATTCCTGAAACAACCAGATGCCACTGGGCTACACTGGCATGTGACAGGGTCAAATGGAAATATTACTGGCACACACTCGAGCAAATTGATGAATAACGGGATGTCAAGTGATCAAGTGATCAAGTAAATGTTATGTTAACACTAAGCAAACTAATAATTTTGATGTCTATGTTAAAATACTGACTCAGATGAAATATTAACAGAATGACTGGGTAATGATTTCCAATTTCCAGCACCACATACAGTCCTGAAGCACCACCAACAATGATCCATGAGCACAGACCTAGGAGTAAAATCTGAGCACCAAGCATGGCCCACAAACAAACAAAGTCCAGAGGCGACTCCAAGGTAGTTCTCAGGGAATCCAGGAAGCCATGTCCAGGATACTGAGGCAATCAGTTCAGTAAGGCTCCTTGATTTGGAGTTGGGTGCTAGGGACTATAAGACTCATCCAACAGTGCTCATAAACCTCCAGGGCTACACCCCATGATACTCAAGGAGTTGTGTGTCAGAGATCCAACCAGAGTTGAGGGCAGGCAAGGCATGTGTCCTAAACTTCTGTATTATGCTCCTGGAAAAAAGTATCTAATGTTTCATATTGTTTTGATTTGTTTCATTGGGGGTGGGTCACATCCAGCAATGTTCAGGAATTACTTGTGGCTCTGTGCTCAGAAATAATTCTTAGCATTGCTCAGGGGACTATATGGGATGACAGGGATAGAACCCAAGATGGCCACATGCAACGAAAATGCTTGCCTGCTATACTATCCCCTCCAGCCACTGTGGAAAGCTTAAGATTCATTTCCTCAAGTTTCTAAAAAGATGCTTCTATAAATAAATAAAATGTTTTCAATTACTAATCTTCATGTATAGTGCTTGTATTTTCTTGACTACCTGACCCTTCCACATACTCTATATTCCCTAATATGTTTGCTCTAATATTCTATTAATGGTTGTTTATTGTTTTGTCTTATATATTGTCCCAGGATATTCTACAATTTACTTTATTTTACTTGTCTTTTTCATTACTTATGCATTACCATTAGTTAAGCATCAAAAGCTTCTTTGGACAGAATAGTTTTCTCAACTCTCCTATGCCTGAATTTTCAATTTATTTTCCCAGAGCACAATGACTTGCAACATTACTCAGAATTTTTTCTATTTCACTAAAAGCAAAAGGTCAGAATTCCCAGTTCCCTCACAAATTCCTTAACTGCTCTCACCCCTTCCTGTCAACAGTGTCTTTTGTCTTCACCTGCTCAGCTAACCACATCACTCCCTCATCAAAGCCACAGATCTTTCCCTCAGGGACTTTCAATATCTTAGACCCTTAATACTGTTTGGCTATCTTTATTCTCCTTCTCAGACTAGGCTCTAACTCATCTTAAGGTAATACTAATTTACATGAACACTCTGTCATCTTAAAATTTTCTAACCATTTATAAACACAGGAGTCAACTGTGAGGAATATGGCAATTTTGATTTGTATGTAACCATCTCCAGACATTCCCAAAAAATCATAGATGGGTTTTAGGAGTTTAAATTAATTATGAAAATATTCCAGACGAAACAACACATTATAGTCCCTCTGACTAGTTACTGATTTTAAAGTTAGTTCCCAAATACACTGTATGTACCTAGCCCAAGTATTCTACCACGTAATAATCTGTATTTATTTTTACTATCTAGTTCTCGGGCCTGACTGTAACCATAACTTCTTTTCCAACCTCTTAAATTTCTGTTTCCATTTATGCACAAATGCATTCATTGCCTAAAAGTGTTTGGGAACAATTAATTTTACAGGTAATGAGAAATTATTTTTAATACATCACTTGTTATTTGTAACTTGTCTTCCTGTTATTTGTCAATTTGCTTGAGCGGGCACCAGTAATGTCGCCATTCGTTGGGAATAAGGTCCTTATTGTTACAGTTTTTGGCATATTGAATACACCACGGGTAGCTTGCCAGGCATTGCCGTGGCTTTGGGTATATCCCAGGGGACCCAGTCTCTTTCTATGTCAGACCATCAACCATCCAGGGCCCACGGAGCAGAGCCCTCGGTGTAGACAAGTCTGTCTCCTGCCTGCCACCTGTCAACGCAGCCAGGCACCACAGCCATTCCTGCAACACCTCGAGGGGCAGAAACCAGAAGGGCTAGAATGAAAAACAGTGATAACCATGGGGGAGGGGGGTAGGTCAGATAGAGAAGGGACCACTATGAAACTAATAGTTGGAAATGGCCACAACGGTTTAGAACTGAGTATTGAAAATAGGTTCAGGGCCTGATAACCTTTCAGTATTTGCATTGCAAATCACATTTCTCAAAAGGTCAAAGGGGGAGATGAGAGAGAGACCATTTTAGGGAATATATATTTGTACATATATATATATATATATATATATATATATATATAGAGAGAGAGAGAGAGAGAGAGAGAGAGAGAGAAAGAGAGAAAGAGAGAAAGAGAAATGTCTGCCATAGAGGCAGTTTGCGGGGAGATCGGGGACTTCTCATGTTGATTAAATAAAAAATTAAGTAAAAAAGAAAAAATAATGATAACTTTAAATACTAGTGAAAATTGAGAGAATCTGGATCATTTATCACTCAAATGTATCACCAGTAACACTATAATATAATCTGATCATTCTGGAAAATAATTTGAAGTATCTTCTTACAACTAATACATACCTTTGTAAATTTTCAAGGCCCCCATTCAATCTAACATAAATCTTCATTTACAATTTTTCTCTCATTTATTCTATAACTTGTGAACAATATATTGGCTTATTTTCACCTAATCAGATTCTTAAATTCTGTTATTGTTACATATGAGAACGATCAAAATATGTCAGAATATGTCATCAGATGGAGCTACAAAGCTAATTGCTTTTAAAACCAGATCTAGAATAGTGGTGCTGTATTTTTCTCTCCTAATGTCATCCTGGAGGCTGGATTTCAGTAACCATTATATGATCAGAACAAGATATCATAAAAGATAGCAAATGGTAGCATAAAAGAAAAATGGATCAACTAATATTCAAGAAGTACAATGGATAATTTAGGCTGAGATTATTTCAGAGGTATATCAACCACAGTTTTCCCAGACTATATAATTTATGGAAAGAAAAAGAAACCAAATGTTATTTTCATCTCACTTCACTTGTCTTCCCGTTGTTCATCGATTTGCTCGAGCGGGCACCATTGTATGTCAAATGTTATTCTATTATGTCTGATGCTAACATAGAACTGAGCATTAAAGACAGACAAAAAATGCAAATGATGGCTTCTAAGTGTATAGTAGTGCAGCCCACAATGTGTGGGAGAAGGAGGAGAGAGAGAGGGAGAGGAGAGGAGATAAAGAACCTGCCATTTAGGCGGGATGTGGGAGGGGGAGGGAATTGGGGACATGGGTGGTGGCTGAGGGGCACTGGTGGAGGGCGGGTGCTGGAACACTGTGTGACCGAAACCCCCAAGCGTGAACAACGTTGTAATTGTATATCTCACGGTGGTATAATAAAATGTTAAAAAAAAAAGTTCCATTCTAGCATTAAATAGAGGCAAAAAGATACACATGACAACCCTTTAATGTATGTTCTGTTATCCATACTCTGAGGGGAAGGAAAAGAGAAAGAGAGAGAAATGGAAAGAAATAAAGAACCTGCCATGGAGGAGGGCTGGGGGAGGGGGAGGGACCCGGGGACGTTGGTGGTGGGAGATGGGCGCTGGTGGAGGGACGGGTGCTGAAACACTGTATGACCAAAACCCAAATATGAACTTTTTAATTGTATATCTTTGTAATTGTAAAAATAAAAAAATTAAAAAAAATGTTATTCTATTATGTTCAAATAGTTATATTAAATAATGTATAGCTCAAATATATAAAACATTATGTTAAAATTCAATTTGAGGGACCAGAAAGATAGGGCAGAATTTAAACCATTTGCTCTGTATCCTAACCCCACAAGAGTTCCCAGTGCCACATACGGTTCCCAGAGCAGTGCCTGGGGCTACTGCAGAACACAGAGCCAGGAATAGCCCCTTAGCCCCACCAGGCGTTGGTCAAAAAACAAAAACAAGTCAAAATATTAGTCCCTAAAACACTATGTAAAATTACTTAATATGATTTTTAATAAAAAGTAACAGGTTTGGTAAATATATTATTTCTTTGCCCATGGAGGAGTGAAATGAGTTAATATATTTAAAAAAATGAATGCTCATCTTACAAGAGAGAGATTGTAATAGCCACCTGTGTGAAATCATGAAATTCAGAATACAGTGCACTTGACTAAGAAAAAAAAGAGAAATGGAGTAAACATGAATTAGAATTAGAAGAGAGGGAAAAGGAGGGGGGAGAAGGGAGAGGAAGAGTAGGGATATTCACTCAGGAAAAAAGTTTTAGCCAGAGGCAGTTGCAGGAGAATGGAGAAGATGTGGCCATGCTCAACTCTGCCTGTAGAGACAGGCCAGTCTCTCTAATGAGTACCTCAGGGAACAAATCGGCATCATAGAAGCACTGGAGGCAATGGGACCCTCCTAGACAGGGCAAGTGGGACTGCACCTGGTGATCACACTCAAGCACCTCATTATCCAAAAGGTGTAAAAAGCTGGAATGAGTTCAGAGACATGATAGAAGAATGATTAAGATGCAGAGAAAAATGATTTGTGATGAAAGATTAAAGCATAAAACAAGCACAGCTTGGAGAAGCAACAACTTGGTGGGCTAAGTAGCTATCTACACATAGGCAAAAGGCATAAATCCTCTAAAGTGCTATTATTTAACCTGGTACCAGGAGGTGATTTAGGAAAATAACTGCCATAAGACTAAAGACAACCCTAAAATTAGAAAGACATAAACAGACAAGTGATAAATCCCACACACCCTGATATGGAGTTAGGCACCGGTCTAGAAAAGAACTACTACCATTCTTTATGTAGACATAAGCTACCTGACCACTCAATTACCACAATTATGAATGATGAAACAATCATTCATAAAGCTGTTCATTATTATAGTATTAAATTAAAGTTCATTTTCAGAAAAACTTAAAAAATTAGCCTATTTTCTCCATATTTTATTTCTACAGTAGTCTTCATTAATGAATGACTTGGCACACAAATTAATTTAGTGTATGCAGAAGGAAATAAAATGACATAATAATCCCTGTAAATATTGTATGTGTTGATTTGCAATACAGGTTTTAAGGGTAAAACTTTAAAAAAAAATCACTTTTATAACTAGACATGAGTGTAGATATAAAACCTTGAAATCATTCCTGTAAAAATGAGATGAATCCTCACAGAAGGAAGCAAAGGATACCCAGGTGAGCTTCATCCCTAAATAGCATCATGATGTTGCATGTTCATACAGGCCTCCCATGCTTTTCCGATGAATCGCACTGGAATACCCATCCTATCATAGGAAAGAACTGTCAACTTTTTGCACAGGTATTATTTTTGGATTATGATCTTTGGATTAGCAAAACAGATATGTGATTCATCCATCCCATTCACACAGTCATAGGACTACTTATGAGTTTATTGCATTAAAATTCAATATGAAGAGTTCGATAGTATAAGAAAGTTCCTAATGTTCAATAGTAAACCGAGGGATTGGGTTAGACTGCTCTGCTTCACATATTCCCCTTGTTTTCATTTAAAGTTTTACACGCTCATCCAACTCAAGTCTGTACTTTCTGGGTCAATGAAATAATCAGCTATAGTTTCTATGTAGTTGTTTCCAATTTTTAAAACATGGATATGCTTTTTATTTCATTTGGATCTACCCTTTGGGGCTAGCTATTATTAGCTATTCCTTTTACAAATAACAATAGTGAGAATCAGCAGAGTTACTGTAGTCAGAGGAGAGAGGAAGACCACCCAATGTGTCATCGACTGTGACCTTCCTAGTCTACTTTATTTCTTACATCATTCATATCCTCAATAAAAGCACCATTAAACATGAATTTCTTCCCATAAGGGATCATACTGTGAGAAGCCACATCCTCCTCATGAGCTAAAATTTGATGAGGCAATCAGGTGGAAAATTAAAAAAAAACTGTTTTTATGCTTCCAGAATGTGTAGACATTTGTTTTCATAGGATGATGTAACATAGCTGATCAATACACAACTTCCACCACAATGGAAAAAAAAATTTGAACATTTTTGAGAAATTGAAGCCTTCAACAGGAGAATGTGAAGGTGAATTGCAATAGACAAAAAACAGCTGTGGTGTGTAAGGAAAGTCTTGTGGAAGAATAATAAAGAAAAAAGAAAAAAGAGTAAAAGTTATGTCCAGTTGCCAGATACTGTAACACAAGGATATTCTCAAAAAGAAACTTGGCAACTGCCTCTCAAATGCACCAAGGAAAATTCTGCAGAACAGAAGATTCCAGTAGCTGAAAGGAAATAAATACACTTAGCAGAGGCAAACATCATCCTGGAATTGACTGAAAGGAAAATAACATCTAAAATGTTCAGACTTCTTGGAAGACAGAAAAGAATGGAGTCAGTGATTGAATGTCACAAGGCAGAAGCTTAGAAGCAGAGAACTGGAGCAAGAAGTGAGCTAATGAACTGGAAGCCCAGAGACCAGGGGAACGCATAAGGAACTGAAGAGGAGAAAGCACTATATTTGGGGATAATTTGGAATATTCCTTAAAAAATGTGCAGAACTGCAAAACAGAATAAAGGGAAGGGTGGAAGAAATAGGCTTTGGAAGTGGTTCTCTGAAAAGATGAGCTAAGATTTAAATTCTAACAAGGAGTCCACTCTTACTCTGGAACCAAACTTCTACATCCCATTTTCATTATTTGTGGGAGGAAAATTGGGCAAGTTACTTAAGGTCTTTAGTGCCTCAGTTTCCACATCTGTGAATTCAAAAAATAATATCACTCACTACACAAAACAATATTAAGAAAATCCTTTCAAAAGACATGGTGCAAAATTAATGAGACAATAATACTTATAATTTGAAAAATAAGCTTATGAAAATGGTAAGCACACTTGGAAAGTAAATAAGAAAAAAAAGGAACCAAGTGATAAACAAAATGAACATAGAAGAATAAGAAAAAAAATTAAGGCTATTTAGAGCTGCATTTAAGTAATGTGAAATGGGAACTGTTTCTTATAAAGTATTTGATCCAAGGTAATTCTACTATGAAAAATTTAAATTCACGGAAAATGGGCAAAGAAGCACTTTATTTCTGAAAGACTCAATTCAGAAATCCAGCTCCAATCACTCAGAGGCGCCCTTCTCATTTCCAGAACTGCCTTCAACTAGTCAAATGTTTCAATTCTGTTCAAGTAAATAATCAAGTATTTCATGTCTGAATGTCCTGTTAAAATAGTGAAGAGGGGTATCCTTGCCCATCTCCCAAATACATAATGAAATGAGTAAAGTCACAGCTGCTTCTTCTAACAAGCCTAAAATTTTTATCTTAATGTATAAATAATCTTAAATGGACACATCAGTAATAATAACAAAATAAACAAGCTTCTTTGGAGTTCTTGCTTTCTTCTAACTTAACTCACTTTATATCAAACTTCTGAAGTAGATATTTCTAATCCAAAGTAATTTGTGATGAAGCTGATTCTTTGAAAATTAATCAAGTGTTTCAGGTCATATATTAGTCTATTAGTCACAAGACCAATTTTTTTTAAAAAAAGCAATATTGAAATCTTTCTTGATAACTTGAAGCAAGCCATTATATAGTTCAAACATCTTTGGTATAAACAGTTTAAGACAATGTTTTAAATTTGTATCACTTGTATCACTTTTCTTCCTGTTGTTCATTGATTTGCTCAAGCAGGCACAGTATCATCTCTATACATCCTGTTGCAAACAAGTGTGGCCCAAGGGCATCTGCTTGCTCCAGGGACAGGAAGAGCCTCAAACCATTCCTTCAGATCATGGGAATGAGGTCCATAATTGTTAGTGGTTTTTGACATATCAAATAAAACATGGGTAGCTTGTCAGGCTCTGCCGTGTAGTTCGTTTTTAAATTTAATTTAAAAAATTAGTAGCATATTTACAACTCTATCACAATCTAAATTTAAATTTTAGTGCAACTTTTCACCAGGAATTTTTCTTATTATGAAACTAAAATGTAAGACCCATTGAACTCACCATTTCTACCCCCTCCAATCTTTTAAATCATGTTTCACTTTTCTGCTTCTATTAATTGGACTAGTTTAGCTATCGTACATAATCGGATCATAAGTATTTGGCATTTAGTAACTAGATTATTCAATTAGCATAATGTGATGCTCACATGTCTCAATGCTTAGAGGCATATAGCAGTATTTCATTTATCTTTAAGGCTACATATACTTCTTGCTGTATTTACATGCATTGTTTTGTTGATGGACAAGCATTTTTTGTTGATGGACATTGGGTTTTATCATACCTCTTGTTTTTAGAAATATTTATGCAGTCAACACAAACGTAGATATTCTCTCTCCAGGATATCCTTTTAATCTTTCAGATCCATAGCCAGAAGTGAATCTGTTAGACAATATATTATTTCAAAGGGTTACAATTTCCCTATAATCTCAAGAAAACTTGTTATTTTCTATTGTTTGGACAATAGTAATTTCTCATTTTTTATCTGCATTTCTCTACTGGTTAGTGATGTTGAGCACTGTTTCATAAAAAATACTTGGGGCCATTATCAGTCATTTTTTAGGTACAGTGTTGTCCTTTCTTCACTTGTAATTATATTGTCATTGACATGTGAATTTCTATATATATATTATGGAATTATTTTTTTCACAGTTACAATTTGCAATTATTTTCTCCCATTCCATTATCTTTCTGTTGTTTCCTCTGATGCATAAAGGGTTATTTTTATGCTTTGTTTTTTTATTGAGGTAAAATTTGTTTATGATCATTATATAGGTTTCAGCTTTCATACTCTTAAGTTTCTTTTGATGGATACAGGGATTTTTTAAGCTTTGTTTTTATTGAGGTAAAATTGTTTATGTTCATATAGGCTTAAGCTTATACTGCTATACTCAGATAACAGTATTTTTGAGATATAGTTCAAACTCTTATCTGTTTGTGCCTGCATGGTATTATATTGCAATCACTATCTATCATTATCGCTATCTTCCCGTTCATCATCAATTTGCTCGGCGGGCACCAGTAACATCTCCATATGACCTGTCTCATGCAAGTAGAGCCCAAGGGCACCTGCTTGCTCCAGGAACATAAAGAGCCTCAAACCATTCAATCAGGTCATGGGAATGAGGTCAATAATTGCAATCACCACTGAAATTCTTATTTGCATCTTCCGTCATTCAAGGGATGCAGTTTAACTAATTTATCCACCTTCTGCCTTCTAGCTACCACTTATTCTTATAGTCTGGGTATTTGTTTTTATGATTAATATACCTCCCTCACAATTACCCAATTTCAGTTAAAACATTTCCACTGATTATCTATTCATGTAACCAAGCTGTTTAAGTGTGAACAAGAGCTGTTTCATGAAAATCAAGAGGGCTGAAGTTTAGAAGTAATTTATTAAAAATAATTTTAGGAAAAAACGAAATGGCCTTATTCATTCTTTTTTTTTTTTTTTGGGGGAGGCGAACAGTCACATCCAGCAATGGTCAGGGATTACTCTGGCTTACACTCAGGAATTACTTCTGGTGGTGCCAGGGGACATTATGGGATGTCGAGGATCAAACCCAGGTCAGCTGCATGTAAGGCAAGCACCGTCCCCACTATACTATCACTCTGGCCCCATCATTCTTAGTTTTCATAATCAAAGTATTTTACCTATCTGTATTTGATCTTCGTATTTTGAAGATTCATTGATCTTTTCACACAACATAGCCTATAACTATAAGCCAACTACTTTATATGTGTTGAAGAGAGGAAAGAGTGACATCTTTCAATTAGAGAAGGAAGACTCAGTGTTACATAATACTGACAGAACAAATGCCAATCCTTTCGGTGGCACATAAACTTTGTATAAAATGTTATATTACTTCAGCAACATTTCAGATCATAGTGACAGCTGGCAGCTTTAACTTTAAATACTGACTTTAGCACTACTATCTTAAAATTCAACACCACTGTACTTTGCACATGGTTATAAATATGACCCTTTACTCAAAAGCATCATGTGTATACTAACATATGCTAATACTTAAAGAAAAATATATATTAACTGCTGTAATTGAGAAGAAATTTAAGTGCAATAGTTAGGTTTAAAATATAAAAGAAGACATTTACAAATTATTTCTGACCAATAGGTAAGAAAAAAATTGAAAGATTTCATAATAGGAGTGTTATTTCCTCTAGAATTTGAAGTGAGAAATATTTCAAAGATAAATAAGCTATGATGAGAGAAAAGTGGTGATTTCATAGTTTCATGTGACCTTTATATTCACTAAATTTAAATTGGATGGCTCTAAGACATAGTAAAAGGACTAAAAGTCATATGTGCACCTTGTTTCAATCCCCAACAACACATACACTCCTCTGAAGCATTGAGCGTACAGCCCTGGAGATGGACTGGTGTGGCTCTAGGGGTTCCCAACACCCAGTTTATGGGTGACACCATCCTAGTGTCTTAGCACTGAACTGCCGGTCGAATTGGCTGGGTATCAACAGGAATGGCACCCAGGCTCCCTGAGCCCTGATTAGGAGGCCCTAAATAGATAAAAATGTAAAAATAAGATTAATGAAACTTAACAGATTTAAAGTATTCAGGTTAGATTCTGACATCACAGTGCAGGGTATAAATAACAATAGTGGCATGCCAGAACAACTGATTATAAAAATAACACATTATGTGCACACACACTGCACATAAAAATCATCAGCAGTAATTTTTCAGTAGTTTCTTGCACATAGATATAATTTTGTAAGTTGATGACATTTATTTTTCAACAAAAAGAGAATTATCAACTATTCTCACTCTCTTTCATATAAAATAACATAAGAAAAAATAATATAGGAATAACATAGGAGGTAGCGAATCTCAATAAATGAAGAGAACATGTGATACAAAACAACTGCATATGTAACATGGGAAAAATCAAATTGGTCTATAAATTTTATAATGCCAGTTTACCTCATAAAATGAAATCATATAAACATGTATGTAATCATATTACACAGTTATTTAGTTTTTAATCAATAAAGAAAGGTGACAAGATGATAATTAATAACATGAGAAGTTCTAGTAATCATAAGTATCTTATCTGGCTATAAGGAGGTTATTTACATTTCTAGTTCCTATAAGATTTCATACACATGTTCATACCGTTTAGACCAAAACTTAATGTAATTTTCATTTAAATCATATATTACTCTATGACAACTTCACCTTGCCAAATATAGCATTCCCAACCAGTATAACAGTTTTGGAAAGAAGTACCCTAAAATGGTTGGGGCTTATGATTAAATGAGAACAGGAATTCGAGTTAGGAAACTATTAAAATAATTCAGGGACACGATCATGAAAGTTTGAATCATGGTGTTGGCAATGAGCATGGAAAGGAGAGAAGTTTTAAGAAATCTTGCTGAACCAACTGGAAATAGTGCAGAGGAAAACGATAATAATAGCTGATAAGTTACATGGGAATAACGAGGGAACAGACACTAAGTTATGGACTCAATCTGATTCATTTAATCCCCACAGTCACCCATTAAACATATTTTACAACCTTATTTAAAAGAATGGAAACGAAAACAGAGGTAAGTAACTAAGGTATCCCAAAATCTAAGCCAATAAGTTACAAAGCAATCCAATAAATTATTTTGGTTGACTAGTAAAAAACATACTCTCTGTCATTGCATCAGATATTTTCTGTATAAAATTTACATTCTGGGGCCAAAAAGATAGCTCAATGTGTTAGACTTCATGCTTTGCAGGGGATTTCAGTATCCAGGAACACATAGTCCCGTAACTCTGTCAGGATCAATCATGAGCATTGGGCCAGAAAAAGTCCTTGAGCATCACTGAATGGGACCCCAAAAATGAAATAAAAGTCAGACTATGGGTGGAAGATAACTCAAAATCAGGTAGACACAGGTTGTTTGCAGCTTTGATACCGCAGCACAGCTCAGGAGTAGCCCTGGTGTTCACTGCACAATGGGCCTGATCAACTCTACATTGCTAGGCCAAGCACCATCAAGCAAACTTGCTGAGTCAAGTATCACAGAGTTGCTCCCAGACCTCAAACACAACTGGGGAAGTCCTTATATTTAAAGAAATATTGGACCAGAAATAAAGTACAGCATTTAAGGCACATGTCTTTCATACAATCAACTTTGCTTCCTACCAGGTGTAAGCTCTAAGCACACATTTTCATCTTGAAGGCCAGGAAGATACATAGGCCAATAGAAATATGAGCAGGAGGGTTGTCCAAAGAAGTATGCCTAAAGAAAGCAACTCATCATACTATTGGCTAAATGAGTGTGGAGTATATATAGATAGGTGTTTGACTGTAAGGATAAATGTTCAATTTGTCAAAAGTTAACTGAACTAAAACAATCAACTTTATAATATTCCTGTCAGGCAGTGGTTGGGACAGAGTCACATAGGAAACATTGGAACACTAATGGATGAAAGTAGACAGTGGTGGTGAAACTAGTACCAGAATATTATTGTCTAAAACTCAGCTATCAATAAATTTGTAAATCATAGACCTTTTAAGTTATGTTTCTTAAGTTAGCTGAACAATGCCTCAAACAAAAATGAATGAAATACTCTAGAGAACAAGGGTGACGGGTGAACCCAGAGGCATTCAATCAGGAAGAAATCTATATGAAGATCACAGTGAAAACCAAGTCATGCATAAATGTATACAAAAAACTCCATTAAATCATCAGTATATGAAAGTTATAAAAGACTGATAATTTTTGCTTGAAATGTTCTGTAGATTAAGACTAATATAAGTTGACAATGGAGATAAAATTTCTGAGTCAAAGAGACAGTACAGTGAGTAGCATAATTTCCTTGCATGCAACAGGAATGCATTGAACAAGTTCAATCCCTGGCACCCCATAGTTTCCCCCAGTCCTGTCAAGAGTGATCCCTCAGTGTAGTACCAGGAGTATGCTCTGAGTACAGCTGTGTGTGGCCCCAAAACAAACAAACAAACAAACAAAATTTTGCAAAAGTGGAGAATGATCAAGGATGGAGGTGTTGTAATGGAGAGGTAAACATTTCATCAGAAATAAAGAAATGAAAGAGCTGGAATGATAAGAGATTAAATTATTACAAAATTTTACCTCTTGGTGAAATTATAATTTTCTGAGATGCTAACACTTTTATTGTAGATCTATTTGCTTACATTTTAATAGCACTTTGTTTTAGTAGGAATATGATTTCCTCTAAAAATCCCTGGATTTGTTTTCATGACACCACAGAAATACCCTCAGGAAGATTTATAAGCACTCAAGCTCTACCTGTATAATAGAGATACAATCAAAAGACTAATACACATAAGAAGGGAGAGTATATTTTCACATCAACCCATCATTAAAAAAACATATAAAACTTGGGGAATTATTATTCCAGGAAGGATGGAATTTCCCTCTACAGGAAAAATATCCTCAACTGAAAGATGTAATGCAATAAATAAATACATGATTAGAGAAAAAAAATAAGACTGCACATCTGCTTCCTGCTAGAATTATGATGAACACAGTGGGAAATGTTGCTTTTGATTTCTATTATTAAAAGTGACTGCATCCAGAAAGCATGATATTGTTTAAAACTGTTATCTCTTTTTCTATGTTCACGCCAGATAATAAATGGAAAGTGGCAACATTTTAGATAAGTCTATACTGCCTACAGACAAAGAAGCATAAATTATAAACCAGTACCTCACTGTTAACATAATATTTTTAATGAGGATATTAAATTTTAATAAATTTCATGCTAGAATTAAATGATTTAGCAGTAGTTTGTACCAGCACATCCTATTTCAAAATTGATGAAAAGGACCCATCTCTACCCATAGGATCTATGCATTTCTCTTGAGGGAGCCTAGAGGGGGAAGGAAGAGGAAAGGAGGAAAAAAAGTTAGTTTCTTTCTACAAACTACATGGAATAAATGTACAAGGAATAATAAACTGAAAATACTACTAACTTCTAATAATGTTTAGTAGTATCTACCATTTCTTTTATTTTAAAATCGCAGGCTACTAATAAAATCTTGCTGTTCAAATGCGTTTTGGAAAGTGTTCGAGAGGAAGTTTTTATCCCTGTTTCAGGCTGCTTGAATAAATTATCCTAAATTGATAAAAAAAATAGCAATGTAAGTCATATGAAAGACACCATTTTAAAATGCAAATCAAATACTTTAAATATAGACACTGTCTAGAAGAATCTCCCTGACTGTCCTGAGTCAGTGAGAAGACTACTAAGAAACATTCATGGCATTCATCCTATGAAAGAATCCCTCACCCATTTCATAATTACTTACTGAACCCCTAGCAGGTAATTCACAGCACCATTGTGAAAAGGTGTTCTAGCAGACACATTTCTCCCAACCTACATTTACATTATAATAGAGGAAATAGGTAATGGCTTTATATTTTTTTCTTTGCAATATAAATTTATTTCCTTTGGCTATATACACAAAAAGTAAGTCGATGGATCCATGTTATTTATTTGCTTGAGACATAATAAACAAATTATAATAGTTTCAGGTGTACAACATAACAATTCATATTTTCATATTGTAAATTGACTACTATCTTAAGTATGGTTAAGAACTCTACCATATAAGTTATAATGTTTCTCTTGAGGTAGAAACTTTAAGAAATCTTTTCTTATCTTTCAAGTATATAGCACTGCAGTACTAACTACAGCTTCTGTATTATTATATATTACATTCACATAAACTATGTGTTTCATAAATTTTGACTCCTTGCCTCCATTTCATTCACTGTTCCATCCTACTCTTACCACCCTAATCTGGTCTTTGTCTAAGAGCTTGGTTAATTTTTGAAATAGGCAATTTTAAGAGATAAGACTAGAAGAGTAGAATATGGGTCAATATGTGCTTTTGTGTTATTTATTTTTATGTAAAAATTACTTTTGGGTGAGAATTGGATTTACCTCTTTTTACTAGCATCAATAGTTTCTTAACATATTCTAAAATGCACAACATCACAAAATTATGCTGAGGTTAAGGCATATGTAGATGTATACTTTACACACACTCAAACCTATATCCAATATAAAGTATAATTATATGTAATATAAAGTGTATAAAATAAACTATATACAATATTAATTATATACCTATATAATGTAGGATATAATCCTATATAGAGTGTAATACTCTATTCAAAAACTGAGTGCTGAAAGTAGGTAAAGCGATTATATGATAACATCTCAGTACCTTTATCGCAAATCATAAAGCACAAAAGGAAAGAAAGAAAGTGAGAAAGAAGAAAATTGCCTGCCATAGAGGCAGACTGGGGTCGGGGTGAGGATGGTAGGGAGGGTGGCAGAAAAGGAAACTAGGACATTGGTAATGGGAAGTATGCTCTAGTGAGGGGATGGGTATAGGAACACTATGTAACTGAAATTCAACCATGAACAACCTTGTTACTGTGTGTCTTACAGTGATTTGATTTAAAGAATTAAAGATGGAAAAAATAAATAAGCATATAAATAGCGTAATGCATCCATTAAAATATAAATCAGGTTGCAAAACTTTATTGCAATATACAATGACAATAAATACTATTTATTGTAATATACAATTGTATAGTGTTAATAAAGGTATGCATTATAAATAAATATAAATATATTTAAGATCTCTAGCTAGGTAGAGATCTTAAAGGTGGTACCATGTCATTGAAGGAAAAATATGTTTTTTTATAATTATCATCATTACCAAACTAGTAATTCTTTTCCTGGCTCTAAATGAACATACTGTTGAACACAATATGTGCTAAATATAAACTTAAAACCACAGATTTATTTTCAAGTAATTTGGTCATATGTAAGAAATAATATATTTTTAACCTTCCAGGAGTGAAGAGATATTAGCTCACAATCACATATTTACGATTTTCCATTGTGTGACCCTTAGTGTCACTGCTCTACAGTTATTCAATACTGATTTTAAAAATCAGAAGTAGCTTTTTCATGCTAAGAGAAGAACTTAAAAAGAAAGGAAAGGGAAGTAAGAACACAGGGAACAGATAGGGAAGGAGGAGATCACTGACATTATTTTATTCTTATTTTATCTTTGTAAAAACACAAATTAAACAGTATCTTCTCAGGTTGTTTCTTAAATTTTAAAATATTTAGAAGATAAAATTAAACAAAGGAAACATTATCCATATTTAAGTGACAATTCCAAAAGCTATTAAGAGACTGACAGCTTATCAGGTTTACACTCAGATTATTTCCAAGGCAGGCATTAAACAAATAGAAACAAGAAAATAGCTCAGATACTAATTACACTAACAAAATACACAATTTTAATAAAAATAGACTATCTTGGAAAAATTCCAAAATTATCTATCAGATAGTGCAAGTTTAGTATATTTGGTCTGAAAGTTAAACTTCTAAGAAGCTATTTTTTAAACATTAAGAGGTCATCTCTACTTTCACCAAGTATGTTTTGTTAACATTTTTTTGAATGTAGATCTGAAGTCAAAATGATCTCACAGTAAAGAGGCAAAATAGAACACTTGGACTATTTCCATAACATAATTTAATGGTCAGAAGACTATAAAAAAAGCTTGTCTCAGTACCTAACATATGTTTAATTAAAAATTCCTATCTTTGAGATTTATTTAAGATATCTTTGACTGAGAGAAATAATCATTCTAAGATTCCCCAATTCTAACAAAAATAAAAATGAAAGCTGCAGTGTGCATTTTATTAAATATTTTGCTTGTGGACATATGACTCAGAATATTATTGCAACTCTCACAACTCGATTTTTTCATTTGCAGTTAAAAACCAACAAGATTGATGGTTATATAGGTGGCAAAGAGAATAAATACAATAATGACAGAAACTGGAATAAGTAATATCTTCCCAGAAATAAGGGCTGAAGTTAGGCTTAATGTAGACGGTTATAATGAAGACGGTTTTAGAAAATGTTGTTAACATATAAGATACAAACTACAAGCTATATTAAGTAACCTATAAACTTACCTTAATTTATATTGATGAGTATAAATATATATTTATATAAATAAGCCATTGCCAAATTACGGAAATATAATAATCTAAAACAATCTGAAGCATATTTTCCCATAATAGCTAGAACATTTTTCAATTTCACTTCCACTTACTCAAATCTGAAATGACCTTTAAGTTCAATTTCTGGAAAATATCATTGATTAACATACTTGCTGTTTCTAGTATTTATATTCCAAAGAAGTGCCAAGTGGATGAGCTAGCTTGGGACAAAATATTAGATTACTTAAACACATAGGAAGGATTACTTATGTCTGTTTCTTCTTAAACTTCCTCTATTTTTAAAGATGAGTTCAGCTTCTCTTAGGCAACTCGATTCCATAAGTTCCACACTGTAGGTTTTAACATTTCACATGAAAATTTAGGGAATAGTGATCCAGAATGGGCAATTCCAGGTGGATAAAGTCAGCACTGATTATGCACAAGGACAGTATTTTTCAACTAGGAGCATACAAACCTCTGTGGGCACCTAGGTTACTTCAAAGGGGCCACAGATGAAAAATCACATAAATGCAGGACCACAGCACAAAATTAGGGACTGGGCAAGTTGAACAGGGCCACGGAAGGAGGGTACTTTTAGAAAAAAATTAAGAAACACTGGTCTAGAGGTAGGCTATTAAACTTTCCCTTTGCTACCTAGTTTGCAAGAGAAATTTTTATGCAAACCTGGGTGTGTATGCATAGAAAATACGTATACAATTCAAACATTACAAACATTTTTTTAATTTATTTTTAAAAATTTAATTTCAATCTACAGTATAGAATTTATAAAGAGTAGTTCCAAAAATGAAGCAAAATTTGTCACGGTGAGTCCTCTAACTTATTTCTCTGAATAGCGTTATAGAGGAGAAGGAAGAATATTCTTGAAGTGCCAGAATCATGCAGTATTTCTTGAAAGCTAGTAAGAGGACTCAACTGCTGTCTAGGAAATGTACCAAGGACATGATCAAGAGTAGAAGTTGTGAACATGCCAACTTAACTAACAGTAGGTCCAGGTTAGAGAACTAAAGAAATGGCTGCACTGGGTAAATAAAATAGGAGAGAAGTTGAACAAATCTGTGTTGTTTATTTTGGAAAGGACCATATTTGAAGGAAATACACAATGTTAAAAATGCATCAGTAAATACCTAATGGAGAAAGAAGGAATGCTGAGAATTAAGACTGGAAATTTAAATGAGAATGCCTAAGGATTTTATTACTTGGTGTTTAGCATCTCTAACAAGCTGCTGCTACTGTGGCAACAAGTAATGAAGGGTCTGTGTTCCCTTGGAATTTCCCCTTATCCTATATCATAGTCTGTTACAGTGTGTCCCCCCAAATTGTGACTCTTCAAATACCCATCATCTCTGCAAAAAAGGGATGGTAATGGTCAATCTCCTAAAATGCCATTCTCTTTGTCAAGTCATCACAGAGGTCACCCAAAGACTGTTCTTTGATAAGGTGAAAAGAAGAGCAAGAAGGCAGCGGGCCTGGAGACAGGGCAGTTTGGACGCATTCTCAGCATGTCTTACCCAGGTTTGATTCCCACAATTACATGGTATCCAAGCTCTGCTTTGTGAGGGCTGGGAAGCCTCAACACCAGGGACTACTGGTGGCTCATATAACACCCTGTGCAGCAAGGCATAAGCAGCACTGCATCTGGAGGCCCTTGCATTAAACTATTTAACATAGTTGGCTCAAATCACTGATGAGAATTGTTCATGCTTCCCTAAGACATCTTCAGCACTGCTTTAGAAACCCACAAAGCAAAAAAAATAAAAATCAATAAGGCAGAAGGGGATATACATGCAAGAGAATCGAACCTCTGTTGGGCATGCAGAATCTATGTATGGATAAAGAAAAATTAACACACATCCTTGGTCTGAATAGAAAACCTTGAATGTGAATTCCCATGCCATTTGGCATTTGATTTTCCTTATTTACCCACTTAGTACTCACAATAACGTGGTTAGGTCTTTAAGGAACCCAAAGTTAGAAAACAGGAAACTCACAGAAGGATAGAGTAATGTGTTTGAATCACACAGTTCTGAAGAAACAGAACTGGGATCTAAGCTCAGGCACAGTTTTAACTATTGCACCATATTTTCTCCCACACTTTAAATCCCCAGTTCAAGTGGACTGGATACAGAGTACTTGAATAGGGTGTGACCAAAATTGTTCTTGAATTGGGTGTGATTTGGGGTCACACCCAAAAATCACTGGGCATAACCCAAAAAAGAAAAAAAAAGATTATTGATTCTTGGCCTAGGTGGATAACATTTGTCCAAAATGTTGATTTTTGAATCTCAAAACCTTTTATTTAGCCCATCTAAGATAGCTTACATACAAGCTTGTCTTTCATGCAGTTGAGCTGGGTTTGATTCCCACCACCCACATAGTTCCTCTGAGCCCCTCCAGGAATGATCCATGAGTGCATAGTTAGGGCTAAGTCCTGAGGAGTACAAGGTGTGGCCAAGCAGGAAAAAAAATAGAAAATTGGGCCGGAGCGATAGCCCAGTGTGTAGGGCATTTGCCTTGCACATGGCCGCCCATGCCAGCTTGGGTTTGATCCCTGGCATCCCATATGGTCCACCGAGCACCGCCAGGAGTAATTCCTAAGTGCAGAGCCAGGAGAAACCCCTGAGCATTGTCGGGTGTGACCCAAAAAGCAAAAAAAAAAAATTAGAAAATAATAAATTCCCAGTTCATAGTTCAAAGTTACATGTATGAAAAACTCTGACACTTTTGCTTACTAGAATGATGTCCTTTAGAAGAAATTAAACCTAACCACAGGTAGTGGGAATGTGATGAAGTATGTGGCACCCCCCTAGAGAATAGTCAGGCTTGAGGTCAAACTCTGGGCTCTATCTCACATGGATAAAAGCAGAAGTGAGGGGAGATGACATAATAAAAGGCTGTAGATATTTATAAAAATCGTGATTTTTAAAAAATGACCTCTGTTGGGGCCAGGACAATATTTCAGAGGGTAGGTCATTCACTCTGCACACAGTCTACCGAGCACCACCAGGAGTGATTCCTGAGTGCAGAGCCAGGAGTAACCACTGAGAATTGCTAGTTGTGGCCCTAAAAGAAAACAAAATGGCATCTGTCTATTGTACTAATATCATTAATAGATTTTACATGACAGAAAGTGACAACATAATATTTTATCATTGCCTATTTTAAGATAGTTAGCCCAGGTTTTCATCTGTTTTAATCAATGTCAATTTGAGTATCAAGCACATACCAGGTATACAACAAGGAATGTTTCCTGAATTAAAGATAAAAAAGTTACAAAGATAGGAAGGCATCAAATAAAATACAAATCTGAGCAAAATATCCATCGTGTTGATGTAGGTATTAAATAAATTTGTGATGACTTATATACCCAAGATAGACAAGTAGGGGGAAAGCAGAGATAACATATTCTAAATGGCTTGATTTAAAATGTGATACTGTGTACCAATTCGGAGTGATATGCTATGACAATAGAAGAATGTTGTCAAAGTACATATTCTTGAGAAATATAGTCCTGCAATACTAAAAGACAGAGGATAATACTTTAGGAGATTTGAAATGATTTTAAGGATAGTAGTAATGTGGATAGCATTTGACTAAAAAATACGTTTCCAGGCAAATTTTAGTACAGGTGACAAGAGGAGAAGGCATCAGTGGAAGGCCAGAGAGGTGGAAGCAACAAGATGTAAAAATTATTGTGAATGGACAAAGGAAACAGCTTAGCCCAAAAGCCCATGGTACAGAGTCCAAAAATTAAAGGTCAATGGGTTGGAGCCCCAGTAGAGCACGTAGGGAGTTTGCCTTGCACCAAGCCAACCTTTGTTTGATTCCCGGCATTCCATACAGTCCCTTGAGTACCTGAACATCAGTGGGTGTGACCCAAAAAGAAAATAAAAAGATTATTGGCCTAGGTGGATAATGCTGGTTTGTACTAAATGTTGGATTTTGGAATCTCAAAACCTTTTATTTTGCCCATTTAAAATAGCTTACTATTTAATGCCCAAACACTTTTCAACACTGAATATATATTAAAATGAGTATTGTTATTCTCATAATAAGAAATAATTAATGGACATAAATATACAAAAGGACAATTATCAGTTTTATGGAGATAATGATGCAATAAATATTGGGGAAACATATCTGAATACAATAAATAGTTTCAAATATATCTCAAGTGAAAGTGCAAGGATATGAAATACTTCTCACTGGACTCTAATAACTTTTGAAAATATAAATCAAAAATAGCATTTTCTGTAATATAAAAAAGGTGTATGTAATAGTGTTATACCGGTGAAGGGCTCTAAACAATCAACATCCAGAGTCTGGAGGGTAGTGTGGACTGAGGAATCCATAATATCTCAGCCCAAACTCTGCAGGGTTTATTGAGTGCACATGTGGAAGCATACCATTCCTTTTCTATGCACATTAATCCTGCCAAAAAACTTGCCCTTTTTAGAACCTGAACAATGAACACTTTCTGCCAAACCTCATCAGAGTGCAGTCTAAGACAACAAACCCGTGGCTTAGTTAAACGTAAATCACACCAAAGAAAGGGAAATGCTGTGCTTTCATTTGTAAACATTGTTTTAGCATTTTTGAAGAGCTAAATTACAGGTGATAAAAGTCTTTAAAAACTGATAGAATAATTCCTTGACACATATTATTTTCCCATTTTTTAAATGATTGATAACTCACTTTACACTTTTCCTTATGCAAGTACTTTTGCAAACAGAATAGTCTGATCACTTTAGCCTTCTGCAAACTTGTTCAGAGAGCAGCTCATAACACCCTAATTAATATAACATAGTAATTTATGAAACTATAAAATAGAATATGTGTGACTAAAAGGGTGAAATTTGAGTTAAAATATACAAGAATAAAATTGGTAAATTTGATTCAGTCCAAATAATTTTCCCTCTGACTCTATAATGAGCTGCAAGAAAGGCAAGCACCATATCCACTGTACTCTGTAACCTGTCCCCCTGAACTGGGGAATAGAGGCAAATCTCTAAATTAATGATTGAAATAATTATTTTAATTTACCAAAACATTTTTTTAAAATAAAAGTTCTAGGTAAAATTAGATATTCACAAGTTATCTAATTAGATTAAGAGCTCTAAATTAATTATTAAAATAATTATTTTAATTTACAAAGACATTTTAAAATAAGCTAATTATAATTAGATATTCACCAATAAAGTTATTTCAAATGATTAACAGAAAAAGAAGATAATATGTTTCTCTGAAAAATGTGAATTGAACATATATCTATGCAAAACTATATACATTTTTTGAAAGTGTTGTTCAGTTTATTTTACACTTTCCTTCATTTTTTAAGTGATTAAGTTACTACTGCAGTGATTTTTAAAAAATTTATCCAGCTCTTATTGTGACAAATATGATAAACTTTGGGGTCTACTTGGAGGGGAAGGCTATTTTTTTTATTCTTTGTTTTTTGTCACACCTGGCAATGAGGGCTTACTCCAAGCTCTGCACTCAGGTATTAGAATTTGGTAGGCTCAGGGGACCACATGTGATACTAGGGTTAGAACCCAGGCCTGCTGTATGCAAGCAAAGGCCCCAAAGTTGGCAACTTAGACTCTGTGATAGCAATGAGATCCCCTAGCATATCAATCATATTCATTTGAGTATTTTTCAAACACTTTCACTGTTTCAGCAAATGCATTGGGTATCACACACACACACACACACACACACACACACACACACACTGCCCTTTATACACAGATTAATAGGCTGGGTTCCATGATTTTCCTGATCAAGTTCTCAAAATGTATTTCTTATACAATGACTCATACAAACTAAGAACCAAAAAATGTAATAGGAGTGGGTTAGGGCATTCCGAATTTATCATTAATACCAATAGATAAATACTAATTTAGTAGAAAAATAAGGTTAAATATAAAGCATAAAGTCAAGTAAATGTTAATCATAAATCACTGTCTTCCCGTTCATCATCGATTGGCTCAAGCGGGCACCAGTAACATCTCCATATGTCCTGTCTCATGCTAGTAGAGCCCAAGGGCACCTGCTGGCTCCAGGAACATAAAGAGCCTCACACCATTCCATCAGGTCAGGGAATGAGGTCTATAATTGTTACTGGTATTTGGCATTTCAAATACGACACGGGTACCTTGCCAGGCTCTGCCGTGTGGGTAGCATACTCTTGTAGTCATCTCTAAATCCAGCATTTAGAGGTAGCAGACTTTTCAGCAGAAGAAAAGATAAAAAGGAGTATGCATTAAAGCAAATTGAGGGGACAGGGATATCCATGTCGGCCTGTAGAGAGATTGCAGTATGCTGATCCAGAGACTCACAGACATGGGGCAGAAATGCTACTCGCTCTCCCTGTGCCCAGCCACTCACAAGGCACCCAGGAGGGATGGCGGGTTCTAGCCCTCGCCAGCCACCCCAGCAGAGCCTCACAACAAGCCAGACGACCCCCCACTCCATGAGGGCCGCCATTTTCCACATCCGGACTTCCCCCTCGTCAGAACTCCACCCAGCAGACCAGCCTATCAAAGCCCAGCAAGCAGCCGCGTGGTTCATCAATCATAAATATTAACAATATTAACTAACAAAATAAGACATTGGTATGTTTGAAAGCTTAGATTTTAGAAAAATAAGAGAACTTTTGTTATACAAAAGAGAAATATATATATATATGTATATATACATATATGTATAGATAGATAGATAGATAGATAGACAGACAGACAGACAGACAGACAGACAGACAGACAGACAGACAGACAGATAGATAGATAGATAAATGTTAATTTATTTGGTCTTTTGAGCCACATTCAGTGTTGTTCGGGGCTTACTCTTGGCTGTGTGCTCAATGATCACTCCAAGTGGGGCTATGGGGACGGTATCGATGCTGGGGATCAAATCTGCAAGAAAAATGTCCTATCTTGGTAGTACAACTGAACCCTAAATGTCATGTATTTAAGAATAGCAACAACTAGACACAGAAAATGAAATGAAGAATGTTATTTTCATACACATATGTATCACTGTATCACTGTCTTCCCGTTCATCATCGATTTGCTTGAGCGGGCACCAGTAACATCTCCATATGTCCTGTCATGCTAGTAGAGCCCAAGGGCATCTGCTTGCTCCAGGAGCCTCAAACCATTCCATCAGGTCATGGGAATGAGGTCTATAATTGTTACTGGTATTTGGCATATCAAATACGACACAGGTAGCTTGCCAGGCTCTGCCATGCGGGTGGCATACTCTTGTAGTCACCTCTGATCTCCAGTGGCCGCTTGGCCATGCGGGAGTCAGGCTGTGATAGCCTCTTCCATAGTTCCTACTGTATACATCTATATGATAAAATTACACATGTGTATAAATGGAAAAAAAAATCTAGATAAAGGCAAAGTCTTGAAACACACACACACACACAAAAGTACACTCAAAATAGTCAAAGAGGAATGGCAGCTCAGTTTCTGGTCCACTCTATCACTCTATACAGAGTAGAATATACTTAAGTCTCAGCTTTAAAGGTTTTACTGAGGTAGGGGCCTCCTGGCATATTTTTAACCTTTAAACAATTAGTTTTATATACATATATATATGTACATATATATATGTATTGGGTATCACACACATATAATTGTGTTTTATATATATAAAACAATTAGTTATATATAACTAATTGTTTATATAAACAATTAGTTATATATAACTAATTGCTTATATATTGTTTATATAATATATATATTTACATAATACTTGATAGCAAATAATCTCTGACATAACTAATGAAGTTGATGACCCTGAAATTCAACAAAGGGGGAAAATGCCATTGAGCCCTTCTTGCAAGACTTTTGGAAGCACAGTCAGCATCTAGACCAGAAGATCCAGTACCAAAGATGGATCTTTGTTATACTAATGAAACTTCAAAGACAAAAGTTGATAGTTTGTCTTCTCTTATTATTTAAGACTGATTTTTAGGATATGACTAGAACCTAAAGTAATGGTGATAAGAAAAATTTTAATAATCCAAATTTATTTTTCAAAGTAATCATGTGACCATTTAAATCATACAAGTATTTATTGTCATAAGAACCAGTTTTTTTCTTACAATAACTGAAAGAATATTACAGAACATATGAGTTGGAGAAATAAAGTAAACTTTAATTGAATGATACTAACATTGCTGGCCTAGAAATAGTTCACCTTCTATAAACGTTATTCTCTAGGGTCAATCTATTTGCTTTCAATCATACATTTTTACAAAAAAGTCATAAACTTTTTTTTTTTTACTTTTTGGGTCAGACCCAGCGATGCTCAGGGGTTACTCCTGGCTCTGCACTCAGGAATTACTCCTGGTGGTGCTCGGGGGACCATATGGGAAGCCGGGATAAAACCCAGGCCAGCATAGGCTGGCCGCGTGCAAAGGCAAACGCCCTACCCCCTGGGCTATGGCTCCGGTCCCATAAACTTTTATTTTTGAACAATTTCTTATCCATGATAACTATAATAAAGAATAGAGAGTTCCCGTACCACCCTTAAAGCTTCACCTATTATTTGTGCATTGTACATGAATATGAGCACTGTTATAACTAATAAACAAATACTGATACATTATTATTATTTTTTGTTTTTTTCTAGTTTCCTGATTTTCTAATATTATTTTTTCTTTAATACACTCCACTCAAAATACTACCTTATTCTGTGTCTTTTTCTCTCTCTTGCTTATGACAGTTTTCCAATTTCCTTGGCTTCAATATTTTACTAAATTTGAATATACTGCTTAACTATAGTTAATGCCTCTCCTGAAACTTGTCTGATGTTTGTCTTATAGTTACACTGGGGCTATGAGTTTGAGGAAGAGTGATTACCGAAATAAAGCATCATTTTAATTTGCTCAGCTGAAAGGCTTATCATTGCTTCATCATTACTAATGTTAACCATGAACACTACACTAAGATGGTGCTTAACAGACTTGTCCACTGTACATATGGTATTATGCCTACCTCCCTTCTCAATTTTGTTTTCTTCAAATGAATAACCATGTTTATCCATAATTCAGATGTAGTTATGTGTTCCCCTTCTTGAAGCTAGATAGTCTTACATTAAAGGACTGGAGATATAGGACAGTGGATAAGATGCTTGCCTTGCATACAACGGACCTGATTTCCATGCCTGGCACCACATATGGTTTCCCATGTCCAAGCAGAAGTAATCCCTAAGCATAGAAACGGGAGTAAACACAAATCACCACCAGTTCCATGGCCCCCAACCAACCCCAACAAAAGAGGTAGAAATAGAGCAAATCTATACAAATGACTTAGAATTATACCACACAGAACCTTTGTCTTTACCATATATTTATTCAATCATTATCTGTTTAGCATAGTCCATTAATATTTACTCAATATTTTAGGTTATAGTCAATATTATATTATTCACCTCCCTAATTGTTATAGTTTTAGCTATTTGGGAATTTTTTCAGTCTGCTGCTCTCTTCCTTTGAGAAGATATTATCATCTATGTACACAATGACATGCGATATAGCAAAATTGCATATGTTTGAACACTTAAATATTCTGGTACTACAGTATCTTCTTTGGTGAAGAGAGAAATTCCACATAACTGGAGAACTACATAGCCTAGAACTGTCCTGAACTGGCACTGTTTGAGCCTCTACTTACCCATTCCATTTATACAGATCACTACGGATACTGAGATGAGTTGCCCTTTCCATTTTGTTAGTATAATTTACCTCCAGCTGTATATTATGTGCACTGTTTTTGTCGGGAATAAAATTCCATTTGGGGAGATAGTCTCCCTTGTATTTTTGTCTTTTTTAAAGTTTTCTTTGATTGGGGCCGGAGTGATAGCAGAGCATGTGGCCGACCTGGGTTCTATCCCTGGGACCCCATATGGTCCCCCGAGCACTGCCAGGAGTAATTCCTGAGCAAAGAGCCAGGAATAACCCCGAGCATCATCAGATGTAACTCAAAAAGCAAAAATAAAAATTATTTGATGGGTTGGAGAGATAATTTCCAGTAAATGGCTCAGCCAGCCCCTGGTCAAGTCCAACATAGTTCCAAGGGTTCACTCACACGTGCAGGAGGAGGGGAAAGTTGGCCAGACTTGGAGCAGGGATTTGGGCTCCTCCTCCTCCTCCCATTTCTCCACCTCCATGTTGGCGGGCGTGGCTGCAAGCTCCCAACAACCACAGCCAGCAACCCCGGAAGAGACACTCCAGAACCACAGCTGTGCCGGCTTAGATACTACTGGAAGTTAGGACCAGGTTCTTCCTAGGATCTTTCACATTTATAAATTGTATACAGTTCTACACAGGTTCTAGCCATGGCTTGTCATCCCAGTGAGCTTAGCAAGAAGCCAGAGGAACCCCCCACACCATGGGTCAGTCATTCTCAACATCCGGACTCCACAGCTCCTCAGAGCTCCACCCAAGAAAAACGCTGATCTCTCCCCATTGAGGTTCATCAGTAAATGCACGAGATGGGAGCCTACTATTGATAGTGTACCACTTACACTGCAGAGCCTGGCAAGCTACCAGTGTTGTATTTGATATGCCAAGAACCAGTAACAATTGTAGACCTCATTCCCATGACCTGAAGGAATGTTTTGAGGCTCTTTGTGTTCCCTGAGCTAGCAGATGCCCTTGTGCTATACTTGTTTTCAACAGGACATATGGAGATGTTACTGGTGCCCACTAGATGCAAATTGATAAACAATGGTAATACAAGAGATACAAGTGATACAGTATCCTCAGGCTTATGTTGTGTATTTTCTGTCCCACTTCTATTAAAGAATGGTACTAAAAACCAAGATCTAAGTGTTTTATCATAAGTAAAGTTTATTTATGTCATTTGTTATAATTTGAAATGTATTTTAAAATAAGCTTTATGTTCAAGATAAGAAATAAGTTTTCAGTAATGATCATGAATTATAAAATTATTAAGATCACTGCTAAAATAAAGGATCTACCAAAATAATACACCCTATTTCAACAAGGAAATTCAAGTATCTGCTTCTACTAATCTCGTATTTAGTATCAGTCAATTGAGAATTCCAAATATCTTTGTTTGAAATAAAGTATGATATTGATATGTCTAAATAGAGTGTTTCACAAACAAGAATCTTACTAATTTTTACTTGAAAACATACTTCTTACATAACTTGCTTCATGTGATACTTAAATCTACATTTATATGCAATAAAATTCTCACTTGTCATGACTATTTCTGATTAAAGGGAGAAACTAAATTATAGGAGAAATTCATTTCTAATCACAATGAATAAAATTTGCAAAAAAGCAAAGACATTGGACTGGGTAAGAAACTCAATGGTAGAACACACCCCTTATATGTATGAAACGCCAAGTCGGGAACCCTTATCCACCACAAAACAAAAATCACCTAAAATCCCTATATAGGTTAAATTTAATCTACTATATTTAGATTTAAATCACTCTATTATATGATTTAATCAATAATTAACTTCATTATGTTGAATATTGTCATAGTGCTTTGTATTGCATTAAATTGAATATTTGGAAAGTCAGAGATGTATTCATTCCTTGAAGGTTCTTATACATCTGATCAGGGATTATAAACAACAAAAGTAAAGAAAATAATAAATGACTGAAAAATTAGAAAGTTGGAATAATGTATAAGTTTGTATATTTTGTGCATGTGTGTGCTCACAAATATATACCTATAATATATGTGGATATATTTTATATATTCAAACATATATGAAAAACAACTTTTCAAATATAATTATTTTTACACTTTTTTATTTAGCTATCATTTGTTGATGAGAATGGTACCCCAAGAGCATGTCATCAAAATATATCTCCTCTCCAAGATTACACAATTCTATCACATTTGAATTTCCAAAACAATAGATAACAAAATCCATAAATGCATTAATATGATTAAATTGGCACTGATTTTAATGTTTTTTCCTAAAGACTGAAAAGTTGGTTTTACAAAAATCTAATAATCTAGGGCCGGAGCGATAGTCCAGCGGTTAGGGCGTTTGTCTTGCACATGGATGGCCCATGAGGGCCCAGGTTCGATCCCCGGCATCCCATATAGTCCCTGAGTACTGCCAGGAGTGATTCCTGAGTGAAGAGGCAGGAGAAACCCCTGAGCATCGCTGGGTGTGACCCCCCCCCAAAGAAAAAAAAACCAAAAATCTAATAATCTGGGGGCCTGAGATATAAGATAGCATGTACGGCAGTTGGCTTACAAACAGCCCACCCAGTTTGATCTCTGGCTCCTAATAGAGTCACTCAAGTCCTAAAAGTAGTGATCCCTAAGCACAGAGCCTGGAGTAAGCCATGAGCACAGCTGGGTGTGCCCTCTCTCAAAAAACATAATAACCTGAGGAATACTGAGCTCGTGACAGATAAAAAATGGTGACAACTTAAGTCTATTAACTCACATGGGTTGTAAAACACCAGGTCACAAAAATATCTGCCAATTTCCTGTAAACATTTTCACAAATGCTTTCAGATATATGATAAACCTTTTGAAAGTTAGCAAATGTCCATGGGATGGAATTAAAGGCTAGTTAAAAATAGTTAGAACTATTACCATTTCCTATCTTAACTCCAACACTAAACATTATATTATTTCTTAATGGAAATAGCAATTCATTGATCTTTTAGCCTGTCATTTGAAATGGGACATATACTACTTTCTGCTTTGGCAATTATTTATATCCCTATTCTAAACTAATTCCAAAACCTAAATGCCACTCCTCCCCTAAGCTCCACACTCCACATATGAGATAGATAGATAGATAGATAGATAGATAGATAGATAGATAGATAGATAGATAGATAGATAGATAGATAGATAGATAGATAGATAGATAGATAGATAGATAGATAGATAGATAGATAGATAGATAGATAGATAGATAGATAGACAAATGATAGATAGATAGATAGATAGATAGATAGATAGATAGATAGATAGATAGATAGATAGATAGATAGATAGATGGAGCTTGATGTTTGCAGTTTTCCCCCATGGAAAAAATAGTGACATCAATTCATCATTGAGATGAATGTATGAGGCAATTCTACAAGAAAGCCAGGGATATACCTCATAATTTATTCTCTAACATTCCACACAATTTGTTTATTTTCATATTTATTATAATTCCCTGATAATTCTAAAACACTTTACACTATCGGGGCTGGAGCAATATCACAGCAGGTAGGGTGTTTGCCTTGCACGCAGCCAATACGGGTTTGATCCCCAACATCCCATATGGTCGCCTGAGCTCCGCCAGGAGTAATTCCTGAGCAAAGAGCCAGGTGTAATCCCTGTGCATTGCTGGGTGTGACCAAAAAAGCAAAAACAAACAAATAAATAGAGAAATGAATGAATGAATAAATAAATAAATAAATAAATACATGAATGAATGAATGAATGGATGAATGAATGAATGAATGAATGAATAAAACACTTGGCACTATCATTTTCCTTTGACAGCCATCCTTTCCCCTCCAAACCATAATAGAATGTATAACAGAGTCAAATTATTACTCTTCTAAAGTAAATGGGCAACAAACACTGTTAGAAAAGTGAACCAGTGATACTAGAGAAAAAATGCCAATTTGGTGAATTTGGAACATGAAGGCAAAATGCAGAACAAGGGAAGCTTACTGCTCTCAGAAAAAAATTCTCAACACAGCCATGGCATTACTATTTGACAGAGCATGTTTCCTATCTTAACTCCAACACTAAACAATATATTATTTCCTAATGGAAGGAGGGAGCAATTTCTTTTGTTTCCATTTTCCTTTGCAAAAGCCATAATACTTTATACATTGATAAGACCTACATAAATGCAAGTAATACCATATTATTCTAGGCCAAAAGACTTTAATTAGTCCTTACACAGCCTCATTCACAGAGCCCATTCAAATTCTGAGGTGTTCTTTCCATTATAGTAGACACATCATCAAACTGACCTTAGAAGGTCAGCCCTTTAAGTAAGGTCATGGAAAACTGCCTAAAATCCCTAAAAAGTGGCCAGCATCCAGGTAAAGCAGATCCTGCCTCAGCTTGGCCCTTTAATAGTTTATATTTAGATACATTCATGCATACCTTTAAACCTCAGTGTCCTCATCTCTAAATTGGGGGAGGGAGAAGGAATTTAGATCACAATCAGCAATGCTCAGAGTACTTCCACCTCTGTGCTCCAGAATCACTCTCAGCATGTGGTTCTGGGGACTGAGGCGTGTTGAGCAAAGGCCTTAAACACTATACTATCTTCAAGGCTCCTTCTAAATTGTGACTAATAATTATCCTTAAGAATCACTGTTTAAATTTGCAAAAATAAAAAGAAAGAAAAAGAACGGCATCCTTTTATGGCCTGCCCAATGTGATCAAATCTAAAAATTAACAATAAACTGACACTTTAGGTGTTATCGTTGGTAATGCCGATAGTGAAAAATACACAGTACACCTGGAATGGAATAATAAACGTCCGACCAACATTCCCTTTATTTCTCCAATTTCCTCTGTCACACATGGGCAAATTCCACTTGCAATGTTGGCAGTCCTGAGCAGTCCCCTCTCATTGTCTCTCATTTACCTCTTGACCCTATTTTTATCTCCTCCCACATCACCTTCCTGTACTTCCTGGCCTTTCTCTCCCAAGGACTGAGGTCTTTTCCATCTCCCTGACCTGACTCATCACTTGATGGCCTGTCCACGATGGCTCCTTGGGCGAGTCTCTGAGACCCCACTGCTGGCCAGCTGCTCCCAGGGCAGGGCTGCTCTGCCCACTCCCTCTTAGATCCTTCCTGCTCCCTCTCCGTGCCTGGCGCGGGAAGGCATCCCGGGAGTGATGACACGCGGTTCTCTTCCTTCCCCGCCCGGCACATTTTTCTTTCCACGTAGGGCCCGGGAAGGCTCTGACCGCTCTTGCCCCGGCGGTTGTCATGGTGACCCATGAACAGCAGCAGCCCTAGACCCAGGCTGGGTCTCGGCGCGCGTCCTCGCCTCCTTTCCTACCCGCTGGGCAATTCCCACCCCTACCGCCCACACAAACACTCACAGTCTAGAGAAGAATCTTTTCTGGCTAAACTAGTAACTAAAGTTCCTACCTTAGGCCTATTCCCCCCAGATGCTGGTGCAAACAGGATCTACAAGCTGAGAGCGGTTGGGAAGGGTTAGGATGGGGAAAAAAGAGTCATGTCTTTTACTATGGCCGTCGGTGGGGGCTAAAAAGACAGAACTTCACCTGTCTAACTCCGATCCCTGCGAGGGAACCCTGGGGACGCCAGCGAACACCGCTGAAGCGGCCGCGACTGGTCCCCCTCCGCCCTGCCCACCGGCTCCATCCCCTTCCGTCAATCTCTTCCACGCGCAGCTCTGCCAGCTATGAAACCCCACGCCACGGGGTGGAACCCAAGTTTGGAGAGAGAGGGAAACTCCCAGCCGGAAATAACGAGCCCCGAGCAGCCAGCAACGGTCAGCTAAAGCCTCAATTTAGGGCGCAGAGGGAGGGGGAGAACCTCAGAGCTCCGAGTTGTGTTACGTTGCCAGCAGGAGTCTAGAAAGTGTGTTTGCTCCAACTAAGCCAAGGCGAGGGCGATCCCGGGCTGCCCCGCTCCAGTAATGAATGCACTTGGCAAGTTGTTATTTAGTCCCGTCAGCAAAGCTCTGTAGCCGGAGATAGGCTCCAGCTTTCCCCGCAAGGTCTAGAGAGACGCAGGCTTCCTCCGACGGAGAGTCGCGATTCTCTCAAAAAGGAAAAAAACAGAAAAGAAAAAGGACGGCGTCCATCCTCTCCCCCACCCCACCCCCGGCAGCCCATCCTGAAGCTAAGGCACAGAAACCACCCTCGAGGGCTCCCCACCCTCTGGCCATTCCCAGAGAGCCGGAGCGATCCAGGGCGCAGACGCTTCGGGTCCAGTGCCCCACGCCGCGACCGTCCCCACCAGCGCTTCTAAGTGAACCTGCAGCCTGCGGAAGCCACCCTGCAAGTGCGGCCGCACAGCCTAGGCAGAGGCGGGAGCCGGTGGCGACGACAGCGAAGTTCTGAGACACTGTCCCGAGGGGACTTGGGGCGCCTATTCCAAAGGTGCTGGCAGCCCGGGATGCGGACTGAGCGGAACCGGCCGCGCCCCCGACCGCCACGCAGCCCCCTCGCGGCGCGCTCTGGGCCGTCCGTCTGCTCAAAAGCAGAGTCGCGCTCCGAGTCCCGGCGCGCCCACCCGCTCTCCGCCTCGGAGCGCTTCCCCCCTCGTCTCAGAGTGGCCCTTTGAATCCCGGGCTCTGGGCATCCCACTTCCGACCCGCAGCCACCCCTAAATCCAGTTATCCCGGCTTAAACACTGCCCTCCGCCCCGCGTCCCCTCCCCCTGGAGGAGCAGGTGACCAGAAGAGTCTTACCTCGGAAACTGTCTCTCCCCGTTCTCTCTGGGTAAAAGCCTTTGCAGGGAGAGAAGCCGGGATGGCAGATAGGAGGACTGCGGAGCGGCGACCGGGGCACCGGCGCGAGCTGCTCTGAGCCACAGCCCAGGCTGAGCCACCAGCCGCCAGCGGCCCCGCTCGCGCGGAAGCTGCGTCCGCAGAGGCCGGGCCCAGAGGCAGGGGGGCGCTGCTGGCCCCGAGCCGCGGCAGCCACGGGCGGAGCGCGCCGCACCAGCTGCAGTTTTGGCGAGGCGAGGAAGGCGAGGACAGGCACGCTCGGAGCGGGAGGGCGGCTTTTAACTTTGTGGTGTGACCGCAGCAGCTGTCCTGGGAGAAACCCGGTCTTTCTAAAAACGGGATGCTCAGAACGCCGGGGATTACCCCTTCCCTTCCGATCTCCCTCCCCAGCACTCGCGCTCCCTCTTTCTGTGCGCGCCACCCCGACTCCACACCCACCCTGACGCGCAGAGGTCCGTCCCTGTCCGGGAGCAGACAGTCTGCAGCAGGGATTACTCGGAGCTCCGGCCTGGCCCAGAGAGGGTTTTCCGGACTGGGCACTCTGTGTAAAAAGCCACCTTGAACGTTTGATTCCCAGCCCTAATTGACTTTAGGGCCGGGTTATTCTGTTCATTAGATACCATAAAGTCTGTAAAGCCTGTTGCAGAAATAACAAGAGGTGGGGTTGGGGAGTAACCACAAACAACATTCTAAAAGCTCAGAAACAGCACCTGTGTTCCAACAAAGAAAGCCCGTGTCCTCTGTTAATGGCCTTCATGGAGCAAGCCTGGGGTGAGGAGGAGTGAATGGCTCTTCACTAGGTAGCTGACCCCTAGGAAGGGCCAAGTTAAGGGAGTAGAAATAACCTAGAGTAATGTTCTTCTTCTCTTACCCTCAGTGAGACCTACCATTTAACCTCACCGAGGAGGAGGTTCTCTTTTCAGATTTCTGTGCTCCATGGCTGTGAAACACTGAAATAGAGAAAGACCAAATGTGGGGGCCGGAGCGATAGTCCAGCGGGTACGGAGTTTGCCTCGCACATGGACGACCCGGGTTCGATCCCGGGCATCTCATATGGTTCCCTGAGCACCGCCAGGAGTAATTCCTGAGTGCAGAACCAGGAGTAACCCCTGAGCATCATGGGGTGTGACCCGAAGAGCAGAAGACACACAGACAGACCAGATGGAAGGCTCCTTTTGTGGAGACTGAGATTTGCAGGATTTAGAGGTTTTATCCCCATTGTGAAAAGAATGCAGAACAGATCAGTTCTGCAATTTTACAAGGATCCATGGCTAGGCTTCTCTTAGGAACGTGAAAATGGCTTGTGCAGATGAATCCTGAAGTGTTGGTCTTTTTTAGCAGCACGGTTCTCTTTGGAACGCTGGGTCATACACCTTGCTCTTTTTAGTCTCAAACATAAAAAGAGGGAAATGCACCCCGGAAAAACAACAGCCACTTTTGTCGGCTTGATTTAAGACAAGTTTCTCAGTTTCCCGGCCAGTGACCTGGAGTGTTTTCCTTTAGGGGTAGAGCAGGCAATAGAAACTTAGAAACAATGGAAGATTTGCAAAAGGACTTCACTTGTCGTGCTTTAACAGTGAAGAGTTGAGGGACACAGAGGATAAGTGAGTCATTTGAAGTGACAGCCTTTGATGGCACAACCAGGCTCATGAAAGACTCAAATTTCCTAACTTTGACCAAGGTTCATTCCTATGTCTCATGCTGGTCCATCCCCACAACCTTGCTTTTGACTGTTAACCAGCCAATTCCTCTGGTGTTTCTTCTTGAATACAGAAAATTTTAAGCTCCAACAGAATAATTCAACTATAGCAACTAAGCTCGTGATTGTTTACATTAAACATGATAACACTCATTTTTTAAAGTGATTGTAGTGGGTCACTTGTCACTTGTCACTTGTCTTCCCATTGTTCATCTGAGGGGCACCAGTAACATCTCCATATGTCCTGTCCTGTCTCCTGTGGAAAGCGTGTAGCCCAAGGGCATTTGCTTGCTCCAGAAACAGGAGGAGCCTCAAACCATTTCTTCAGGTCATGGGAATGAAGTCCATACTTGTTACTAGTTTTTGGCATAACAAAACATGGGTAGCTTGCCAGGCTCTGCCATGTAGGTGGTATAATTCAGTAGAAGGCTCTCATCTCGAGAGATGATCATCATGGGGTGCATTTACTATGTTTTCCTGTTGTTTTATACTCATCCCCCGCCCCAGGGTCCCTCAGTTCTCATGGCAAGTTCTTTGTGAAAACAAATCTCTTTTATCTCCCACTACATGGTATATGAAATTCTGTGCATTACAGAAAATATAAGACATTTTTATTTTAAAATCAGCTCATTAATTTTCTAATAAATCTGCTAGTTTATTGTCCAAGTATTGTTTAGCTAGAATTTAGGGGCCGGAGCGATAGCCCAGCGGGTAGGGCGTTGGCCTTGCACGCGCCGGCTTGTGCCGGCCTGGGTTCGATTCCCGGCATCCCATATGGTCCCCGAGCACCGCCAGGAGTGATTCCTGAGTGCAGAGCCAGGAGTACCCCCTGAGCATTGCCGGGTGTGACCCCAAAAAAAAAAAAAAGAATTTAGTTTGGCTAGTATCCCCTATTTCTCCTATCTACACTCTTGTGGAGTACATTTAAATTGAAAAACATCTCCTTTTTGCTACTATTTCAACTTATCCAAAAACACGAATTCAGAATTAGTTGTTTCCTCATTTTTCTTCCAAACCACTCTGATTTTCTGCAATTATAAACCCTTTCTATATTGTATAATAATTAATACTGTGTCTGCATGATACATAAAATATTAGCTATCTTTGGTCTTTGTTTCTCGATTCCCTGAAACAATGTTCACAAATTCATATTGAAATGATTTAGCTTTAAGTACCCTAGACTTCAAATTTATATTGCCCTTATGAGGGCATCCTGGACTGCTAGGAGAAGAGAACATCTGGAAACTGGGTTCTGTGTTTTTCCTCCTTTTAATTACTCTGAACATGCAGCAGACAGAATCAACTGCACAGTCCAAAGATGTGATGAATGACTTCAGCTGTGTTCATTGCTCTGCAAAACTTTGTTGCTTCTCTAAGAGTATTGCTGGCATATGGTAGACTTTTATCAAATATTTGGGTGTGCTGATGGAAATAGTGGGTATGATAATAGTCACTAAACTTATTTCTAAATTGCCAATGAACTGTACAGCATTTCAGTAGGATGATTTTATTATCCCTCAAAGAGCTAAAATCCATTCTCATGAAAAACAATTTGATAATTTGTTCCATACATTAATAGATCATCTGAACCTTTACAACAGTAATTCCAGTGGGGGACGTCTAATTTAGAATCAAGCTTCTTTTCTTTTTTTAGTAGCAGGTGTACTATACAAGTTTCCTTAGCTCCAAGTATAGTGCTTCAAGATTTAGCAAGTGCTCTTTCAGCTGAAAGACAGACATGTATATCAACAGTCAGGACAGTCTAATTGCTGCTGCTGTGCCTATTTTAAATCCGGATGGAGAAAACAATTCAGGAAAGGAAAAATTAAACAGCTGTTTTCCAGGTGTTGGAAAACTGTCTAAATATTTAAGTAAATTTGTCTTGAGGTTACAGGTTCTTCCTTAATGACTTAGCACTATCCCTCACTCATCTCTATTAGGCTCAGAACATTTGCATAAGTCATACTCTGTTAGTAATTTATACAATGTGAAATAAAATATTTCTCAAAGAATTATGTAGTAATGTTTGATGAAGCCAGATACTAAAGTTTTAATTATAGAGTTTCAAGAGGTATCAATCTAAGTTGGGTGTCATAGGGTAAGGCAACAAGGATGAGTTAAGGTAGAATCGGTATATTCTAGGCTTCTCCAACTCCACGTATGTCTTCTGCCCAGAAGATAGGAGAACAATAATTACTGGCCCACAACTTAAATCTAGTAAATCTCAGAATATATGACTGTACTTCAACAGAAGATAAAAAATTTCCCAACAAAATCTATTGTACTAATGCTCACTTGACAGTCTTCTATTCACAACTCAGAAGGAAGTTTAGTGTATGCAACAAGAAAATTATATGGATAAAATAGACTACAAGAGCATGCAGTCAAAAATGGATATAAAATTCAAGTCATTTGATGCTTAGTCTATAAAATTAGTCAGACTTTGGTCATGCATAAAACTTCGCTGCCTTTTAATAAATAATGCTTTGTGAATATTTCCCCATGCATTAACATGAGTACTGACAGATAAGATAGTTTGTTACCTTTTACAAGAGAAAAATGGAATACACATAAATTTTTGTTTAATTAGAACAAGTGATGGCATGAGTTGAAAGCAACTCCTCTACCTCTTAATCTTCTATCAGGTGTTTTCCTTTTAAACTCTAGATTCTTTTATCATCTGCTTCATTTGATTCATCACTGTGTTATTTAGGTAGTTACATATCAAGATCATTAGATAATGTTCTGTGGTAGAAAAGAAAAACACAACTTTTATCTTTTGTTCAGGATTACTGAGACAAACATGGAACTCTCAGTAAAAGAATCCAGTTTTCTCATCTGGTAACAGACTGAAGATCATTTATGGTTGTTTCAGAATGTAAAACTGTCAGTAATTTGCTTAATGTCTTTGAGCTGTAATGACATCATAAATAATCATACACATTCACATTAGGGAGCTTCCTCAGAGAGTTTCTAACCCTAAGCTAAAAATAAGGAAATTAACATCAAGACAATGGAGACATTAACCAGCTCATTCTACTCCTGCCTCATTGCCCTTTATAACAAGACACCTAAAATGCTGTGAGATTTTACTTGGGAAAAAAAAGAGAAAATCAGCTATTTTTCTAAACATTTCCAAACCAGAATCTTAAGTTATATTTACTTAGCTGGGTTGGGGTGTGGTGAATAATTAAATTCAGGAGGAATGTACTTCAAAATAAAAATAAAATACTATCCAGCCTCTTTGGCCCAGCTCTTGAGGCCTCAGAAAAGAAAACCTTGACAAGGAACATTGAATAAAAGTTGTGAAAGCTTTCCGTACCTCATACAGGAGCCCACATAGCTATTCCAGAAAGAGACAGCTGGGTCAATTAACTGATATGCTGTTTTCTTATCTTTAAACAAAGTTCTTGCAACTACAAACATTCTGCTATGGAAAAGTTTAAGGAAATACTAGGAAACATTCCATATACAGCAGGTAAGAAAACAGTCATTTTGACGTTGCTTCTCTTTTGGACCACCACCATGCCACATTTTCGATGTAATGTATTCTAAAAAACTGAGGGCAGGGATTCCTGTGATACATAATTGAGGCAAGCTTTATTTGTATAAGCATGAGGAAACCAAGAAAAATATGCCCTCTTGTGGCTTATTTGTTCTAGTTCACAACTAATCAACAGTATTCTGTTATTTCCTGAAACCCAAACATACCTATATCCCAAGTGGAATTAAGCTATCCTTTGTGAAGTAACTAGAGACAACAGGTCCGCACAGATAGCCGGAAGGCATTCCAAAGCTACTGCTTTGTTCAAGGTCAGAAGCAGCTGCTTAGCCAGCCATAATGGAAGCTGTAACCTAAAAAAACAGAGGAAGATTTTCCAAAATAGCCCACAGATTCTTAGATATTATCAAAATACCTTCCAAATAAATGCTTTAGGTTGAATTTCTTTCCAAATTGTGAGGTTTGCTTTGGACAGACTTAAATCCATCAGTTTCCACAAATAGGAGAAAATTTATGATTTCCTTTCCTACTGTATTTGTGTCTACAATATTTCTTTGTGGAATGAATCTTATTTTTCCATTATGAAAGTGAAATACATAATAAAACAGTTAAGAAAATAGTGATTTTCATTCTATGCATGCTTTTCTGTCTCTACCCTAATTTTCTCAGAAATGAGTATGTAATAAATATGTAACATTTTATGTTTAACAGATACAATTAATTTCAAGATACTATAAATACTGCCCATCAGATTATTCTAAAATAGCAAAATAGAGAATGGTTTAATGGCAAGTTATTATACTGATCAAAAGAATGACACTCACCTAACTATAATTTAAATGAGTTACCAAGTAGTTTTCAGGTTTTAAGTCAGCCCAAGTATAGAGCTAAATCCTTAGCATTATACTTATGTTCTAAACAATTATCATAGATATTATTTGAAATACAAAGAAACTTAGGACTATTGTTTAATAGTGTTGGTTCAGATACGCTTACAAAGGAACCACCATTTATTATTGGTAAGAATGTCCTCTGGATCAACCTCTGAGGAAAACAATATGAAGTTTTCCTCCAAAATATAAAATTTTCATAGGATCCAGTGATTCCTCTTCTTTACATCTACCTCCAAAATACGAAAACATTACTTTTAAAAAGATATGTGCACATCTCTTCAAAGATGAAACACCACTGATCAAGCAAGTGGAAACAAACTAAAAAAAAATCGAAACTACATTAAACTTCGTCAGAACTCCACCCAGCAGACCAGCCTATCACAGCCCAGCTCGCACGGCCACAAGCGGCCATGCAGTTCATCAATAAATGCTGGACTTAGAGATGACTGCAAGAGTATGCTACCTGCACGGCAGAGCCTGGCAAGCTACCCGTGTTGTATTTGATATGCCAAATACCAGTAACAATTATAGACCTCATTCCAGAATGGATTGTGGCTCTTTATGTTCCTGAGCAAGCAGATGCCCTTGGGCTCTACTAGCATGAGACAGGACATATGGAAATGTTACTGGGGCTTGCTCGAGCAAATCGATGATGAACGGGAAGACAGTGTTACAGTGATACAGTGACATTAAACTAAGAAGCTTCTGCACTTCAAAAGAAATAGTGACCAAAGTACAAGGATTGCTCAGAGATTAGGAAAAATCTTTTACCCAATACCCATTTGATAAAGGCTTAATATCCAAGATATATAAGTCACTTCGTAGAACTTTACAAGCAAAAAAAAATCCAAGTGCATCAAAAAAATGGGGAGAAGAAATGAAGAGAATGAACTGAAACTTCCTTAAAGAAGAAATATAAATGGCCAAAATACACATAAAAAGGTCTACTTTTTTCACATCATTAGGGAGATAGAATCAAAATAACAGTGAAATAACATCTCACACCACAGAGACTAGCACATATCATAAAGAACAAGAACATCCAATGCTGATGTGAATGCAGAGAAAAATGGCCTCTCCTTCATTGTTGGCAGAAATGTCAGTTGGTTCAGCCTTTCTGAACAACATTATTGGTATTCCTCAAAAAGCTGGAAATTGAACTTCCATATCACCTAGGAATACTACTTCTAGGAATATACCTGGCAGCCCAAAAACACTCAGCAGAAATGCCATCTACACTTCCATGTTTATTGCAGCATTATTCACAAAGCCAAACTATGAAAAATCCATGTGCCCAAGAACAGAGAATCAGTTAAAGAAACCTTGGTACACCTACACCTGCACATTGGGAATACTGTGCAGCGGTTAGGAAAAGTGAAGCATGAAATTCACTTATAAATTGATGGACATGGAGAGTTACTGTCGGTTTGAGGCTCTTCATATTCTGAATCAAAGATCAATTGGGCTACACTGGCCGTGATAGGGTCCAATGGAAATGTTACTGGCGCCCGCCGAGCAAATCTGAAAACGGGATCGGGTCGGCTGGAGAGTATATCAGGCTGAGTGAAATGAGCCAAAAGGAGGAGAGACAAAAATAAGTTCACTCATTTGTAGGACTTAGAAAACAATATGAAACCAATACCAAAGGACAGTATCAACAAAGGAGAGGAGGATTGGTCAATGGTAGAAAGCCTACTTTAGTGCTTGGGCAAAGGCAGTTGGAATAGGGAAGGGACCACTCTAACAAAGATAATTGTAAGTGATCGCTCTGGATAAGAACTGTGGGCTAAAAGTAGGGAAAGGAACAAACATGATAACCTTTCCATATTTGTATGGCAAACCATAATGTCCAAAGGGAGAGGGAGCAAAGGAGAAAGAAGGGAAGTGCCTGACACAGACACACAGACTGGGGAGGGGGTAAGCAGGAGAAAAGGGGGCATTGGTGATGGGAAATGGAGTTCTGGCTGTTGGAACATTATATGACTGACATGAATAGACTTGTAACTGTATATCTCATAGTGAGTCAAAAAACAGATTTATGCACAACTATGTTCATTGCAGTACTTAGTATAATCAGGGTACAGGAACAACCCAACTGTTTATAGACAAATGGATAAAGAACTTGGGGCATTGGGTGCAAATGGGAAAAGAAGTCAAATTGCCTCTATTTCCAGTTACGTGTAAGTCTCAAAATTGAGTCCACATGAACTAGTGGCATACAAGATAGAATAGAAGCAGCTATAGTAAAAGAAAAGGATTCAGGTTATCCAACGTGAATGGATTGGGAAAGTGTCATGCTTAACAAAATAAGAAGGACAAATAATAGATGGACGCATTATTCTGTGGAATAAAGTAAGTTAAAAGAATCAATCATAGCAATACAAAATACTTGGCTTTAGATGATAAAACTCAGATAAACAGTATTTGTGAGGTAATAGGGAATGCAGATCAGATATAAGGCCAGTTGTTGCAGGTCATGGTGTTTGGTGGTAGTAACTGTGCAGCAATACTATAAACTTTATTACTATTGTAACCATACTGCATAAGCAAAGCTGAAACTTTAAAAATGAATACACAATTCCATGCTACTTTCACTTAATCTGTTAACAGTCTTGAATTTTGCATTCTTTTTTTTTTTTTTTTTTTGTTGGTCACACCAGGCAATGCTCAGGGGTTACTCCTGGCTCTGCACTCAGGAATTACTCCTGGCGGTGCTCAGGGGACCATATGGGATGCCGAAGATTGAACCCAGGCTGGCATGGGCCGGCCACATGCAAGGCAAACGCCCAACCCGCTGAGGTATCGCTCTGGCCCGAATTTTGCATTCTTAAGAGTGTGGCACTACCACCGCATTTCCTGGAAACTAAGTAATGCACATGTTTTATCATGTTGTTCCTACTCTTAATATGTTTGGTTATACATTATTGTGTTATAGAATTGTAATAAAAATAATTATTTATTAGTTTATGTGCTCTATGGTATAATTTGGTAAACTTAGGGAATCTGGAAATAATCAAAAATTGCCAATATACATTAAATTAACTAAAATTGCTATTTATGTCACATGATTTTATTTTATTTTTTTTTAATTTTTTATTATATCACTGTGAGACATACAATTACAAAGGTGTTCATAATTGGTTCTTGGTAATACAGTATTCCAGCACCCATCCCTCTACCTCTGTGCTATTCACAATAGCTAGAATCTGAAACAACTTAAATACCCGAGAACAGAGGACTGGCTAAAGAAACTGTGGTACATCTACAGTATGGAATACTATGCAGCTGTCAGAAAGACAAAATTATGAAATTTACCTGCAAATGGATGGACATGGAGACTATCATGCTGAGTGAAATTAGTCAGAATGTAAAGGACAGATATAGAATGACTGCATTCATTAATAGGATATAAATAAATGTCACATGATTTTAACTTTGAAAAGTTGGACAAAGAAAACTACTTTCCTCTAACCTGAAAACACTTTGTATTCCAACCAGATTCATCCCTTTGCCTAGCAAACAAAACTAGACAATTTTCTGAGTTTAGTGAATATTTGTCTCTCCCCTTTCACAAATGTAAATATACCACTAAACTGTATATTAATTCAATGTGCTATAGTATATCTTTTAGTGCTACCAGACCTCTAGAGAGGGGAAAGTGGTTGGTAGTTGCAACAGTCCACAGCGATCATTGATTTACTCAATCTTACTTCTCCACCCAGCCTTCAGAGAAAGTCCAGCAAGCTACTTGAGTATACCACCCACATGGCAGAGCCTGGCTAGCTGCCCAACGCATATTCGATATGCCAAAACCAGTAAAAACAATGGTTATTCCCCTGACTCTGAAAGAGCCCTAAAAATGACAGCACTAAGAAGAACAAGCAAGGAGAGGCTGATAAAATCTCAGGGCCAAACTAGGCTGACAAAGCGAATAAGAGCTAAAATGACTGTCTGTACTTTCAATGCATGTACACTGGCATTGGAAGCATATATCGAGAACTTGATGGTGCAAGCACAAAAGCTCAAGTATAACATGATTGGCCTGACTGAGATGAGAAGGCATCAATCGCATCACAGCATTTTTGACACCGGAGAAGAACGGTTCCTCAGAACATGCGACCAAAGAGGCTTCAGTAGTGTTGGTGTCCTTGTCAGCACAAACCTGGTCATGAGAATTGATGCATTTGGGTGCCTAACAAACTGGATAGGATGATTATACTTAGATGTGGCCCACTGCCAGCAGTTTCTATCTTCATTGTCTACGCACCAACATCCACATACAAAAAAGAAGAAATTGAGAAATTCTACATGGAACTGGAGGAGTTATATAAAGAAGATCACACCTTCTACAAGATCATAGTCAGATTTTAATGCCAAGATAGGACCGAGAAGATCGCCAAAGAACACCAAATCAGGGTCTTGAAAGGAGCCAATAGGGTGAGAGACTGTCTGAGTTCATCATGTTGACCAGACCATTCATGGTAACTCATATTTCCAGAAGGCTGAATCTGAACGTTGAACAAGGGAGTCTCCTTGTGGACAGTTCCACAATAAAATTGACAGCATCATATTCAATTGATGTTTTTTCTTGATCAATGTCACTGTTGTCCCAAAATTCCAATCAGGATCGGACCACTGTCTCCCTTCGTGCAAAATTCTACTTCACACAAAGGGGGAAAAGCCTGCAAAGTTTAAGAAGAGAACTCCCAGAATGACCACCAACTGGAAACTCTTTGGCACCATTGTGGCAAGATGGGGAGATGCCATCATTACAACATCAATGAAGAATACAACCAACTGGCTCATCACATCCATTATGATGCAAGGAATGCCGAGAGAGAGAGAGAGAGAGAGAGAGAGAGAGAGAGAGAAAGAGAGACCTGTCTCTTGAAGACAAAAAGACATCCTTCTTCAAAAAACTCTGGAACTCATTTGCCAATGTGGAAAGGCACAAGACTTAGATAACCATATGCTAATGTCCAAGCTCGTAAAGCAGTGCAGAGAAGAGATAAAGGAAGACCTCCTAAAGAGGTATACTGGCCAATGCACAGAAGGCGGGAAAAGCACTTGAAACACCTGCCTGTCCTTTGCCAACTATAAGACCAAGATGACTGCCCTCCAACATCCTGATTAATCTATCACATCTTCCAGAATGGCAATGGAGAAGATTGTCCATGAATTCTACTCGAATCTGTTTGATAGTCACGTCTACCTGCTCACAGACCAAATTCCGTAGGATGGATATGTAGATACTAATGTTCTCCCTTCTGAAATCCTACATGCCAGTTTGTTGATAATGAAACAAACAGCACCCAGCCCAGACTAAGTCAGAACCAAACACCTGAAGAATGTGTCATCAGTACTCATGAATAAACTGACTCAGCTCTTCACATGCTACCTGTCTGAATGCAAGGTGCCTTCCCAATGGAAAACCAGCAGGACAGTTCTACTTTTCAAGAAGGGAGACATCCATGACATTGGCAACTAAGGCCTATCTGCCTGTTGTCCATCATCTACAAGCTGTTCACTTAAGTCACCCTGAATAGGACTGGCAGAACATTAGATGAAGGACAACCATGCAAGCAAGCTGGCTTCCAAAAAAAGGATTCAGTATAATCGACCATGTCCACATTTTAAATATGCTCATTGAGGTTTGTAGGGAGTTCAAGATGCTGCTCTGTCTCACGTTTGTTGGGGAACGCCGCGGGGTCCCTGACAGTGTCAGGACAGAGGTTGTCTTCTACCTCCGAGGACGCCGGGAGAACAGATGAAAACTCACGAGTCTGGTGCAGTTCCAAAAATGGCTTTTAATAGTACAAAAAACTCTTCCACAGCACTCCAATATAATGAACAAACTTTAGCTCTGGTCCGAACTTAGACCATACAAAAGAGCCTAAGTCTCCCACCAAAGAGAGAGAGGATCTCACCCGAGCTGAATCCTACCCAGAAGAAGGAGCAAAAGGCCAAAGAGCAAAAGGCCAAAAGCAGAAAGCCAAAAGCCAAAAGCCGCAGGAGCCAAAAGCTGAACGCTGAGGAACCAAAAGGCAAAAGGTAAAAAAGGTGAAGGAGCCTCAAGTCAGCCCCTTATATACACCCAAGTAATCCGATCAGGAGGTTGTCATGTCAACAAAGAACTCTAAACAGTGTGTAGTGCCACACCCTATAGCAGGTATAAACAAAGGTTATGCCAAGGACTAAGGAGATTATCTCTTATGTAAAACACTGGAGAGAGAGGGCTGATATAAAGTAATACATCTTAACTTCATGAGCTTCATGTAATCTAGATGGTACCCACAAGGTCCTTCTTATTATCTGCACCAGGGTGATTCTGAGTATCTTGTTCTCGTGTACTGAAAGGGTCACTCTCGCCTGCTTAGAGCAAACTAGTATGATCCTTCCTATAGTCTTCCTATAGTCTCAGCGTAGCCACGGTGGTAGTCTCCCTGGTAAATTCTAACTGTCCCACGCTGGGTGCAGTGGGTATAAAGAGGAGCTGTGCCCAATCTAGAAAACATAGAAGTCTTAGTAGATGTATAAGTCAGAAGTTATTCAATCAAGGTGACTTCTGTAACTGCCACACCCTCTAGCAGTGTTTACATAGAAGAGAGGTCTCATAAGAACTAACCTTGGCTTAGGTAGATTAAGCTGGGAGTGAGCAAAGCATCAAAACTCCTAGAATAGCTAAACCTGTCCTCCAACACATGTTCATTGATTTAAAGAAAGCCTTTGATTCTGTTGAGACCGAAGCAGTAACCAAAGCCCTAGCCATACGGGGTATTCAAACCTTATACATCAAGATCCTTCGTGAGCTGTATTACGGATTTACCACCAAGATCTTAATATTCTACAAGGAAGTGATCATTGATGTCAAAAAGAGAGGTTCGGCAGGGTGATACCATTTCTCCAAAACTCTAGAGCAAGACCCATTGAGAACGTCATGAAACAATTAGAATGGGAAGGAAAGGGAGTGAAGATAGATGGTCTGCAACTACACCACCTCCGCTTTGCTGATGACATTGGTCTAATAACATTAGCCAAGCAGCACAAATGCTGGCTGACTACGACTGAGAATGTGAAAATATAGGTCTACAGCTAAATCTCAACAAAACAATGTTTATAAAATATGAACTAGTTCCAGATGCTCCATTCACTCTCAATGGAACAAATATCTCTGAATGCAGTAGTTATGTGTACCTAGGTTGAGAGCTCAACATGATGAGTGACCTAAAACCTGAGCAGTGCAGGAAGAAGAGAGGAACATGGAATGCCTTAAGAGCATTGATGGAACAGCTAAACGGACAAAGAACCTCCAGCTCATCTCTTTGATTCCACTGTTCTCCCTGCATTAACATATGCCTCAGATACCTGGACCCTATTAATGTAGGATGAGAACAGAAACCTATTCAGCACAAAGAGGAATTGAAAGAGCTTGTTTGGAATGACACTCAAGTGAGAGAAGGAATCTGGAGTTCCAACCTCCATCAACAATTGAGAGTCAGGGATGCTGTCTCGTTTGCCAAGACGTTGAAAATCAGATGGACTGGACATGTAATGCGACTTGGAGATGACCTCTGGACTAGATCTGTTACCTACTGGACCTCACGGGATGTCAAAAAAAATCACATGGCCGCCCACCTACAAGATGGTCTGACTTCATCAAGACTCTGAGCGAATGGTTGAAGATCTCGTATTCCTGGAGGAAGCAGATGCCATTGTGCTACACTGGCACGTGATAGGGACAAATGGAAACATTTCTCCAACTTGAGCAAATCAATAAATAATGAGATGTCAAGTGATCAAGTGATCAAGTGACTTTTCTTGAGAGGCCTTCAAAATAACTCCAAGTGATATGACTCTGCAATTGTTTAATTTGCTATTGTTATTAGCTTAAAAAATGTGAGACATGGTAAGATTTTATGGTTTCTTTACCCAGCTCTAAAATATCTTTCTTGATGTTCACTAGTGTTTGATAAAATCTGCTATTTTTTTGTGCTTTTGGCTCTTGATTTTTTGTTTTATACCTGGCAGTGCTCGTGGTCCTCCTCCTAACTATTGTGACAAGGATCATGTTTTGGTGGTGCTCAGGAAATCATATATGCTACTGTGGATAGAAATGGAGTTGGGGGCCTGAGTGATAGCAAAGGTAGCAGAGTGTTTGCCTTTCACACAATCCACCCAGATTCAATACCCGGTATCCCATATGGTCCCCTGAGCACCGCCAGAATTCCTGAGTGCAGATCCAGGAGTAACCCCTGAGCATTATCAGGTGTGACCCAAAAACCAATAAAATAAAATTAAATTAAAATGGAGTTGGCCATATTCAAGGCAAGCATTTTAACCCCTATACATTTTTTCCAGCTTCAAATTTGCTGCTTTTCATTATACTATTGTGTGATTATATCATGAGTAATTCATTCTTGTAGAGATGGTCATTTGAATGATTTCCAGTATTTTGCTCTTATAGACAATATAGCATAAGCATGCTTGTATATGTGATTTTTTTTCTTTTACTTGCAATAATCTTTACCTGTATAGCTTCAACATAATTCAACTATATCAAACCAGAAAGCATTTAAATTAGGAAAAGGATGAAAGTTGTTGGGAAGAGCAACAAAGGCAAAAAGAAGGAGTTTGGGAGGAAATAAATTATGACACTTTGAAGAGTTGCCAATTGAAAACCAAAGACTCTTAAGTTCACTGGCTGCTACTTTCCTGGGGATCGTGTTTGTTATATGTCCATTCTCCTAAGACGTGCTGCACTGACCATGACTGGCCTGCTAAAAGATGTTTCCTCTGTAATGTTGGTATTAGAAACATCCCCATCTCACTGTGTCTCCATCTGTAACTAGCAGAAACTACTAGTACCTACTTCACTGTGACAACCACATGCATAAAATGTTTTCTTTTGCCTACTGATCTGCAGATGTCTTCACTTGACTCAATCTAACCAAAGACCAGATGGCAAAACAGTATGAGAAGTGAAATTTTGATTCTCCAACAGACGTGGAACTAAAAGGACACGTCATATAACAGGGAGCACACATACTCATGTCTCTCTACAAATAGAAAGTTTGACTTCTTTATTTTCAGATTCAGGATTTGTTAGTTGTTTAAAATTCAATAACATTAAATTCTTGAGTGCTCTCTATTTCTTTTCTTTTACTTTTAATAATAGCCTTTCAATTAGAAGATATACATAAATCAAGCAGTTGAAAATAAGTGTATTAGTCTTCGAGGCTTGCTCTCATAAGTACCACAGACCTGATGGCTTACAAAACAGAATTAATTTTCTCATAGTTCTGGAGATTTGAAGTATGAGATAAAAATGTTGGCAGGGTAGGTTTCTGCTAAGACCTCTCTTCATGCCTCCTTGGCCTGTAGATAGCCATTGTAATGTGGTGATTTATAATAAATATATATTTGATCTTCATCACTATTTCTGGCACAAAACTCTTAAAATTCCTCCAAAGCTTTTGGAAATTCCAAAGTGATGAGAACTACAAAGGAGACTTTTGTTATGTTAATGAGGTAACTTTTGGAATACCCTTAGGTTACTTAGGAATTACACCAGTTGCCAGAAGAATGAATTAACCCTGAGTTTAGAGTTTTGAAATTTGTAGTTTCACCCTAACCTCCAGGGTAAGAAAAGAGGCTAAAGGTTAAATCAATCACCTATTGAATGATGCCTCTATCAAACTCAAAAATGTCAGGGTTCTGAGAGCTCCTCTGTGGAACAAGTAGAAACTGAGAAGAATCAAGTATTTGGACAGGAATGGAAGTATGAATCCTTTCAAGCATACTTTGTTCAATGATTTTCTTTCATTTTGATTTTCTTAGCTATCTCCTTTTATAATACACATGTAATCCTAGCAAGTAAATGACTTCTGTGAAATTTTCTAGAAAATTAGTTGGACCTGAAAAGGGATTGTGAACATGTCTCATGGTTAGTCATTGACGGAAAGCATACTTTCAACCTGGACTGATGTTTAAATGGAATTGCCAGAAGGTGGGTTGCAGGGATCTCCATTGTGTAGTCAGGATGTCAAAAAGCACAGGCAATACCCTAAAGTTGAAGAGTTCTATGAAATGATGGGGGAGATCAAACTTATAAAATTAAACCTGTCATTTGTGGACTCCATGCTATCTTTAGATTTATAGTACTGGAATTGAGTTCAATTATAAAACAAACACCTTACGCAAAAGAGTTGTTTGACACTGTGGGCAACCACTTGCCGCATGCATGTGACCAGGATTTGATTCCCACTATCCCTCTATCACTGCCAGGAATACAGAGCCAGTATTAAATTCTATGCACTGTTGGTTATGAACAAATGCCCCCTACCCAAACAAGCAGTGAGTGTAGGTATACACGCATGGGTCCTCATGCACAAGTCATCTGATACATTGCATACTATTTAGACTACATAAGACTCACATATTACTTCATTTTATATTAATTATTTCATTAATGGCATTATCCACAAATATAGTCACATTATGAAGTACTAGGGATTAGGGACTTTGTATATGAATTTTCAGGGGCACACATTTTAATCCATAAAATGAGGGACATAACTGTCTTATTTATAGAAATTTAATCAATTGTCATACACTAAAATGGTAGAAAGTTCCCTTTTGAATATATCCTCTTACACAGTTTCTTCATTCATCTAATCACGGATTTCCTTCATCTCTCTGTCTCCCTTCTATCTTACCTCCCTCCTTTCCTTCCTTCCTTCCTTCTTTCCTTCCTTCCTTCCTTCCTTCCTTCCTTCCTTCCTTCCTTCCTACCTTCCTTCCTTCCTTCTTTCCTTCCTTCCTTCCTAATAATACTAAATATTATTAATAATACTAAATTTCAATAGTTGTTGAAGATGAAAGAATCGACATTTGTATAAAATATGGCTGGAGGTAGAATTTTTTTGTAGCCACTTTGCAAAACTCTTTATTATTATCTACTAAGATCTCTAAGTATTTCTATATTCTATAACCAAAAATCAATGTATAGAACCCAAAAGTGTGAAATTGCTTTTATCAAGACAATGTCAAACAAACTTCATGGAAAACTACCGGAAATAGCTTAATATTGAAAACTATTCTCAGCTATAGAATGAAGAACATAGAGTGGCAAATTCACATAGTAGAAAGTTTTGTAGACACCAACAATGTATGTTCATGTCACAAATCTAATACTTAGTAGAAGAAGAATCACAGATAGCCTGATTCATATTTAATCTTTATTCTCCCTGGAGGTAGACAATTAAATATAATGATCATAAAATACGTAAGCAAGATTTGGAGAACTATAACATTTTGATTCTTCCAAATTAATAATAAAGAACATCATTGCCATTGAACAATTTTAATTTTGTGTCTTTTTAATATTTAAAAGCTTTCTTATATCAGTTTTGTGTATTTCTTGATAATATTATTCTTAAATATTTTATTTCTGATAATTCAAGTAGTTTTCCTTCTACTCATTTATTTATTTACATACTACACATTTTAGTGTGTTTATTGGTGCTTCTGGTTTCTCTTCCTAAAATGTATTAACTAGAGCCAGAGAGATAGTATAGAGGTTAGGCACTAGCTTTGTACTTGGCTGGATGGGTTTGATCTTTGGTGTTCCATATGGTCCCCCAAACCATCCAGGAAGGATTACTGGGAGCAGAGTCAAGAGAAAAGTGTAAGTACTAGTCATTATAGTAAAAGAAAAAAAGTAGCTTTATAAGAATTATACTTTTAAGAACAAAGTCATAAGAACATTTATAATCCTTTACACTCTTAAGAAATAAAATTCAATGCTTGGTTATAGCAAAGAACAACCTTAGTCGACTAGAATAAATGATTACTTAATTGACCTTTTCTGCTCTAGTCTTCTGAGGGCAGTGACTTTTCAACTTTCTAAAGGCATTTTAAACTTCTATACTTTAATCCAAAGCACGTCAATGAACATACCTTCGAAATGGCACCTATTGATTTCACACACTAAAAAAAAGACTCTTACACTTAAAAATCACCATAAAAGTCATTTATTGATTTGGTTAGATTGAACATTATTTTCTCCTAGAAACAACTGATTCAAACCTGTGTCATGCACCCTAAATTTACTATGAAATAGCATTTCAACAGAGAAGACATATTCAGTTATTGCCCTGTGGTGCTATCAGTACGAAGTACTGACTCCTTTCCATTCTGTTGATGATTAATGACAGGAAGATCCGTGCACAGCAAATAGGCTAAGCGGAGCTGTGTACCCTGAATGGAGGCTTTTGGAAATAAGGAAATCTTTGGAAAAATGTCTCATTTTCCAGTCTTACTCACTATTTTCTAGATTCAGCTTTAGGGATTGGCCTTCTTTCATGCTTTTTCCTCTATCATCACTCCTGGTTTCATTTTTTCCTACTCCAGTAAGTACTCCAACATATGATTACAGTTTTGCTTACAACTCTCCAGGCCCAAAAAATTCAAATACTGAGATTTTTCCTAATAGTTATAATATCAGTAGCCAGAAGATATTTAAAACAACAAAAAAAAACATGTTCTCTTTCCTTTCATCTGTCTCTTAATTCTTCTCTTTTCCTGGACTCACATAAGCAAAAATCAGCATGAATAGTCTCTCGCAGTTGTGTCCAGTTTTTGGGGTTAAAGTGCTGTTAAAAATTAAGGAGGGGGTCACCTGCCCCTCAAGGTGTTGCAGGTGTGGCTCAGTGCCCGGATGTGTTGGCAGGTAGCAGACAGGAGATAGGCTTGTCTACTCCCCAGGGGCTCTACCCTGTGGGCCCTGGATGGTGGATGGTCTGACATAGGAAAGGGCAGGGTCTCCTGGGATGAACCCAGAGCCATGACAGAGCCTGGCAAGCTACCCATGTTGTATTTGATATGCCAAAAACAGTAACAATAGAGATGAGCTGGACAAGGGACAGATCAGACGCACAGCTGCACTGCCCGCCCACGTGGAGCAGCCCATGGAGTCTGAGGAATCAGCTAGTCCCCGACTGAGACCAACGTAGCTCCTAGGGTAAAGCAGTCATGTGGGGGGAAGCCACGCTGGCTGAAACTGGAGCAGAGATTTGGACTCCTCCATCTCCATGTTGGTGGGCATAGCTACGGTCTCATAGCCTTTGCAACCAGATGAACTGGACAAGGGGCAGACCAGACACACAGCTGTCACAGTGCGCAGCCACACAAGATAATGAAGTAGGATTAGATATCAAAGTAGGCTAGGACCAGGTCCTTCCTAGGATCCTTTATATCCGTACATCATAATGATTGTTGTAGTTGTAGCAAACTGCAGAGGTTGATGGGGAATGAGGAACTATAATGTCACCCTAGAACTCACAAATGAATATACACATAGATAATTGCATCATGAACTATAAGGCAAGCCACAAGGTATATGAGATGAGAGAGAGAAATACAGAGACAGAAATAGAGATAGAGAGAAAGATGAGAGACTCAGATGCATGGGGAAGAGCTGCCATCCAGCTCTCCCCTAGCTTAGCTGACAATGAGGCTCCCAGGAAGAAGATGGGTTTTGGCAGTGGGCACATCACTTCTGTAGGGTCTCAGAAGCAGCCGAATGAGACTCACCCATCATAATAGCCGCTATTATCATAGTCCGAACCCCACAGCTCATCAGAACCCACGCCAAGAGAGACACTGATCTCAAGACCAGTTTAGAGCAGCCGACTTGAGCCCAGGTAGGCGACTCTTGCAGAAGTCACTGGGTATAACTGGTGATGGAGCTGGGGTATCCCTTCCCCTCTCTGACCCAGTCTGGAGGCCTGGTTGCCCCACCCACTAACTGACTCAGGGCTCTCAGCCATGACGCAGAGACTCAGAAGCATGGGGGAGAGCTGTCATCCGGCTTTCCCCTAGCTCTACTGACCACAAGGCTTCCAGGAGGCACCATGGGTTTTGGGAGTGGGTCCATCACCTCTCTAGGGCCTCGGAAGCAGCCAGATGAGACTCACTCACCGTAATAGCTGGACCCGGTACATAAAACTAGTGGAACTAGAGGAACCAATCACGTTCTAGAATATATTACAATCTACAAGTAATATATGTAAGCAAGGGAAGTGAGAAGGAGAGAGAAAGAGAGAGAGAGAGAGAGAGAGAGAGAGAGAGAGAGAGAGAGAGAGAGATAAAAGATAAAGAACCTGCCAGAAAGGCAGGCTGGGGGAAGGAGGAGGGAGGTGGGGACATTGGTGATGGGAGATGTGAAGGGATGGTTGTTGCAACACAGTAGAACCAAAATTCAAACATGAACATCTTGTAATTGTATATCTGATAGTGGTATAATAAAATATTTAAAAAAATTAAGGAGGGAGAGCTTAGATAATCTAAGCCTCTAATTGGTCCCCAATTACATATATTAACTGATTGGCCAATCCTACAACCTTTCAGGAAACAACCAAGAGGCTAGTATACATCAATGCTTTATAGGTCCAATTGACTTTGTAGAGAATTGTTTTTGGTGGTTTCTGTTGCTGGGAACTACTGCTGAACCAAGTTGCTCCTGCAGACTCCATGGAAGTTATCCCACAGAGACAGTTTAGGGCATGTAAGTAAGCAGATGTAACATTGCGGACATCTGGTGATTAGTCACTGTCTTCCCGATGCTCGAGAGGCCCCAGTAACTCATAGTCTGTCGTTAGTAGAGCCCAAGGCATCTGTTGCTCCAGGAAGATAAGAGCCTCAATCCATTCGGATGAGGCCGGGAGGGATGGTGGGTTCTAGCCCGGCCCACCACTCCAGCAGAGCCTCGCAACAAGCCAGACGCCCCACCCATGAGGGCCTCCATTTCCACATCGGACTTCTCTGCAGACTCCACTCAGAGACACAGTCAGAGTTTTTAAGTTGAGGGATCCAAGCGCCCGGGAGGGATGGTGGGTTCTAGCTGCCCACCACCCCAGCAGAGCCTGCAAGCCAGGCCACCCCACTCCATGAGGGCCCCATCCCACATCTGGACTTCCCAGACCCACCCAGCAGACCAGCCACAGTGCCCTGAGTTCATCAAATGTATAGAGTGGCAAACACCGGGAGCCGGACACCCGTTTGTATTTATATCAAACCAGTAACAATTATAGACCTCATCTGGTGATTAGTAAACTATTGTTATTCACTGTCCAATGAACTGGAGTTCTCAGACCTACTCTAATCGTGACAACAATCAGAAACAAATCGCTTCTCTGTTAGGGGTTTTCCAGCCCTTCTTTCTCCCTCACTACTGCACCATGTAGTCACAGCTTTTTCTCAGAAAAGACCTAGAAGACACTCAAGAATCTTCTAACACTCCCAACACCAGAAACTTTTGCTGGAACGAATCAAGAGGAGAGTCAATATTCAGTTAGTCTCCTAGAGATGCACTGACACCCAGAAAGACATGAAGATCAAACTGATTAGACTTTATCACCGAAGAAGACAACTTCTGCTTCAAAAATAGTTGCTAGCAGACTACATGTGGAGTGCAATGGTTTCTTCCCAGGGTGATGGTGCCCTAATCTCCATTCATGGATTCCCTTACCATACAACTTCGCTTTGCCAGTACATATGGCACAATAAAATTCTTTTTCCATTTTTATACGAAAAGCCCAGTCTGGGGACCCTGACTATGACTTTTTTTTAAACCTTTTCTTAAAATTCTGATTTCACAGCAGCAAGGGAGAAACCAAATATCTGGAATGCAATCCTGATACATAATAAAAAAAGAAAAACAAACAAGGCTTATCCCAGAGTCTGGGTTTAAAACAAAATGAGGCTGGAAGCTGTTGAGGGTGGGTCTAAGGCATTTCAGGCACAGCCAGTATGTTCTCCACCCAGCTAAAAGCAAGCAGGCAAGTTAAAGATCGCCTGGAACTGAAATTCAGCCAACCACTTCTTGACAACGTTCTACCAATCAAAACTGCCCTGACTGAAACCATTAATGCATACATGGATCTAAGTGGAGTCTAGCTTGGCCTTTCTTTGCCTACATTAAAGCAGAAGTGTTACTCAGACAAAGTCTAATGACTTTCAGCTCTGTGCCACGTGCTATGTACCAAGGGTGCACTGAATAAATGCCTGATATACAAACTTTATAGCATACACAAAAAAGTTTTATGCTGCAGCTTTTTGCTAAAGTGTAAATTGACCTGCTACATGATTGATATAATGCAATGTTGTTATTTGACTTGTTGCCATAAGTCTATCTACCAGGACCGTTTTCCATTAATGACTTCTTAGGAATATCATTTTCCCTATCATTTAGAGAGATGCAGTAAAAGTTTTTTATTTAAATGCATGATTTTAATCCACAATTTTAATCAGTTAATAAATGCATGATTTTAATCCACAATTTTAATCAGTTAATATTTTATTTAAATGCATGATTTTAGTCCACAATTTTAATCAGTTAATAGTCTTTAATTTGTCAGGCTTAATAACATTTCAAGTCTAGCTAGGCTTATCTCATCCCTCGCTACCTCCCCCAAACACTCTGGGATCAGTGCCTGGGGCTACTCAACCACAGCTCTGGCCGTCTCTTCTGCAGAGCTCTAAGAAATGATTCTAGGTAGTTTCACTACAAGCATTTGCCTTTGAACATTTTCTCTGAATAACTTAGTTGCTGTAACGATTTTATTGTAAAAGATTAAAAGTAGGTGGTTAGCAGTTTGGTTTGGCAATTAGGTTTCAAGCTTAGTTTAAAACAAATAGTGCTCCCACTTTTTATGTAATAAAAGTATAATGACAAAATTTACTAGAAAGGCTATAAGATACTTGCATAGAATTTTAGAAATTGACAATGTATCAGTTTGTAAATCATTCCTTTCACCGGTTAAAACCAAAATGACAGCTCTGTAAAGAGTCTCTACCAAATCTACCATCCTTTGTTTTAAATTGGAGGTGAAATATGAACCAAGCACTGCCTATCCCCTCCCAGAAATTAATCTATGTGATTCTTGATGAGTATCAATTTTCTAAAAGACCTCACCTCTTTTTTTTCTATTTGATAATAGCATGATGTGAACAGAATTTTGGTGTTTAGAAGACTATCAGGAGTAGATGAAATGGCAGGACAGACAGGTACTAGAGTATTTTAATTCAGTTCAACTATGCACTACCAGTTACACATATTAAATGCATCATAAAAGTGTGGAAGCCTTCATTTGTAAAAAGAATAATAAAATCTTCAACATACACACAAATATGCATCCTAGTATTTGGAAACTGATACTTCTCTTAAGGAACAAAAATTTAACCAAAGGGAAAAATCCCCAAAATTTTATGTATCAATTTTGATTAAGTTCTCCTCTTTCACTTATTTATTTATATGCTTATTTATTTTGCTAGTTAGCTAGTTAGTTATTTTATTTTTAGGTCACACCCAGCAGTGTTCAGGGCTTACTCTCGACTCTATGCTCAGTTGTTCCTCCTGGCAGAACTCTGAGAACCATATGGAATATTAGAGCTCAAACTTTCAGTCATCCAAATGTGAAGAAAGCATCCTAACTTCGGCGATAAGGCTTAAGTCCCTAGGACTTTGTGATTTGTAGAAAGTTAGTTTTATAAAATTAGCTATAATATGAAAAAACTTGTGGATAAAGCTAACAGGAATCTACTGGACAAGAAGACAAACAGTGTGCAAATACCAGGAGAAGACCAATGGCCAATAAAGGAAATTTTTTTAATGTTTATCCTCATTGTTTGTTTATCCTCTTGAAGAGATCCCTTCAAGAGTATGCTACCTGCACGGCTGAGCCTGGCAAGCTACCCGTGTTGTATTTGATATATAGCCAAATACCAGTAACAATTATAGACCTCATTCCGGAATGGATTGAGGCTCTTTATATTCCTGAAGCAAGCAGATGCCCTGGGCTCTACTAGCTTGAGACAGGACATATGGAGATGTTACTGGGGCCTGCTCGAGTAAATCGATGATGAACGGGAAGACAGTGATACAGTGATCCTCATTGTTTACATAGAAATGGTAGTTAGGGGCTTTAATACATGAAGAGTAAAGAGATAGTCAAATACTTAGAATAATATCTGATGGAAAGAAAAGAACTAGAAGAAAATTTAGAGTGCCTGGTCTAGACTATGGAAATGATGAACACAAAGGGTATTCATCTTTAAGACTTTAAGTTTCAAAGGTCTAAAAATTTAGCTTCAGTGTTACACTTAAAAGTGTTCTTTGCAAATACCTATTTCTATTTTATAATCTATATCACACAGCTAAAAAAATTTAAATTTAAAAAATTAAAGATCAGTGATTTTATGAGAAATAGATCCCTAACATCATCTCATATGTATTTTGCATCAGCCTGACTTTCTCAGAATAGGCAAATCAAAAGAAAAAGTATTCTCTATTCTGAGAAAATAGGGCAGAAGATTTATTTAATTGTTACAACATAGATCCTATCTAAAAAAAATATACTATAGATAATTAGTAATTGAATTGACACTTTTTTGGGTGCTTTTTTTTTTTTTTGGATAACACCGGTGATACTCAGGGTTACTCCTGGCTCTAAACTCAGGAATTACTCCTTGTCATGTTTGGGGGACCATGTGGGAAGGTGGGATCAAACACTGGGTTATCCACATGCAGAAAATGCCCTACCCGCTGTACTATCACTCCTACTTAATAGTAATTGATATGCAATTATTACATTTACTGCAACATAAAACAGTTCAAGTTATAACTAATGAACATAGAAATCTTAAAAAGTGCCTTTTCACATTATTTTATTATGTTTTAAGTAGATAAACTGACATGTGACAGAATTACTCCACACAAATAAAGAGATAAAGGGTGTTTTCATCAATAAGTAAAATTACATCATCAGATAAATGCAAATAAAGAGTAAAGGTTTTATAACTACCTTGATATTTCTTTATGAAAGTTATTTTAACATGATAAAGAGGCAGCTTTCACATATTGCTAGAGACCCAACAATGAAGATAAGGACACTAAGGGCATCCACATAGGCAAGAAAGCAGTCAAGCTCTCACTATTTGCAGTTGATATGATATTATACCTAGAGAACCTAAACTCTCTACCAAAATCCTCCTAGAAAAAATAGACACCTATAGAAGAGTGACAGAGTACAAAATCAATACCTGAAAGTCAATGGCTTTCCTATATACAAATAATGAAAGAGAATAAAGGGATAATAAGAAAACAATCCCATTCACAATTGTACACAGAAAATCAAATACCTAGTAATCAGCTTAACTAAGAGTGTAAAGAACCTGTACAAAGAAAACTGCAAAACAGTGCTACAAGAAATAAAAGAGGAAACAAGGAAGTGGAAATACATTCCCTGCTCACGGATTGGGAGAATCAATGTTGTCAAAATGGTAATACTCCCAGGATTTTTATACAGATTCAATGTGATCCGATAAGAATACCCATAACATGCTTCAAAGAAATTTAACAAAGCACTCTTGAAATTTGTATGGAATAATAAACCCCATGAATAGCTAAAGCAATCCTCAGGAAAAAGTTTGGAGGTATCACCTATCCCAACTTCAAACCGAATTACAAAGCAGTAGTAATTAAAACAGCATTGTATTGTACTGTGGACCTATGAAATAGAGTTGAGTATCCTGGCACCCATCCTCAAATACATGATCATTTTATCTTTGATAAAGGAGCAAAATGTATTAAATGGAGCAAGGAAAGCTCTTCAAGAAGTGGTGGTGGGAAAACTGAGAAGCTACATGTAGAAAAATGAATTTGGACCTCTGTCTAATAATATGCACAAAAATGAGATGAAAATTGATTAAAGATCTCAATATCAGACTTGAATCCATAAAGTACATGGAACAAAAATACAGGAAAAATCCTCCACAACATTGAAGCTAAAGGCATTTTCAAAGATGAAACACCACTAACAGAGCAACTGAAGCAAAGATAAACATATGGGACTACATGAAACTAAAAAGCTTCTGTGCCTCAAAAGAAACAGTGACTAAGATACAAAGACAGTATACAGGAAAAAGGGACTCTCATCCACTGTTGGTGGGAGTGCCGGCTGGTCCAGCCCTTTTGGAAAACAATATGGGCATTCCTCTGAAAACTAGATATTGAGCTCCCATTTGATCCAGCAATAGCACTCCTGGGAATATACCCGAGACCGAAAAACACATAGCAGAAACACTATCTGTACTTCTTTAGTCATCTCTGCGCTATTCACTGTAGCTAGAATCTGGAAACAACCTAAATGCCCGAGAACAGAGGACTGGCTAAAGAAACTGTGGTTCATCTACACTATGGAATACTATGCAGCTGTCAGAAAAGATGAAATTATGAAATTTACCTGCAAATGGATGGACATGGAGACTATCATGCTGAGTGAAATTAGTCAGAAGGAAAAGGACAGATATAGAATGACTGCATTCATTAATAGGATATAAATAGATACCAGTGTTTTACTAAATGTGGGAAATGGTAATGGCAGATTAAAACTCACCATTGAATATACACAAACAAACTTAAGTGATAAATTCTAAATATCTGCAGGGCTAGCCACAATGTGTAAAATAAGAGGGAGAGAGATGCAGAGACAGAGAGAGAGACAGAGAGAGAAAGAGAGGATACTGGGGTACCTGCTATTGAGGCAGCCTGGGGGGTGGGCGGGAGGGGGTGGTTACATTGGTGGTGGAAAGGGGGCACTGGTGGAGGGGATGGGTGTTGGAATACTGTATCACAAGAACCAATTGTGAACACCTTTGTAATTGTATGTCTCAGGGTGGTATAATAAAAATAAATAAAATGTAAAAAAAAACAACAAAAAAAAAAAGACAGCCCACAGAATGGGAAAGTATATTCACCCAATACCCATCTGATAATAGGTTAATATCTAGGATATATCAGGAACTGGTAGAACTTCACAAGAAAGAAAACAGTCAACTACATCAAAAAATGGGGAGAAGAAATGAACAGAAACTTCAACAAGGAAGAAATTTGAATAGCCAACAGGCATATGAAAAAATGCTCATCATCATTAATCATCAGAGAGATGCAAATCAAAACAAAAATTACATATCATCTCACACCACAGAGATTGGCACATATCCAAAAGATAAGAACTAGTGCTGGTGTGGATATGGGGAGAAAGGGACTCCCATCCATTGTTGGGAATATCAACTTGTACAGCCATTTTGGAAAACAATGTGAACATTCCTCCAAAGACTAGAAATTGAGCTCCAGTTTGACCCAGCAACACCACTTCTGCTAATATACCATTTGAGACCAAACACACACAGTGCAAACACCATCCGCACTTCTTTGTTCATAGCAGCACCATTCGCTGTTTGCAGTTGATGTGATATTATAGCCAGAATCCGTAAACAACTAGAGTGCCCAAGACAGATGACTGGATAAAGAAACTGTGGTATATTTACACAATGGAATACTATGTAGCTGTTAGGAAAAATAAAGTTATGAAATTTGCCTATAAATGGATGGTCATGGAGAGGATCATGTTGAGTGAAATTAGCCAGAGAGGAAAGGACAGATATAGAATGTCTGCATTTATTTGCGGTATAGAAATAAAAATAGCATAATGCCAATATTCAAGGCCAGACAAAACATCAGGAGGATCAGGAGGTCCTCTCAGTGGGTAGAACCTACTGCAAATGTGTGGGAGTCAGAGGTTCGGTAATATAGAGGAAGGAACAGTGTACTAATAATTATTGTAAATTATATTACCATTATAGAACTGAGCATTGAAAGTAGGCAAAAATGTATACATGATAACTTTTAAATGTATGTACTGCAAGCAATAATGTGGAAAAGAATGAGAGAGAGAGAGTAGAGAGAGAGAGAAGTAAAAATTGCCTGCCATAGACACAGGCTGTGGGAGGGGGACTCAGGGGACATTGGTGGTTGGAAATAGGCAGTGGTGGAGGTAGTAGAACACTGTATGACTGAAACCCAAATATGAACACTTTCGTAACTGCATATCTCATGGTTATATGATAAAAAAATTAAAAAAAGAATAAAAATATACATTCTATTTAAAATACATTATTTTGTTACATGTAATAGTGCCTTGCATAAAAAAAATCATTTACTGAAAAAAGCAATATAAGTCAATTTAGGATTATTTCAGTGTGCCCATCTTTCTAACTATATGATACCTTCTTTGAAAACTCTACTCAAGGAAAAATGTTGAACAATGTATCTATCCAAGGAAAATAAGGAACAAAGTGGAAACTTAGAAATGTTATTTATTTTTATATTTTATTCCAGTTATATGATATGGTGCCATGTTGTTCAGATACAAATATCAATGATGATTTCAATTGGTTTTGCAAAACTACAAGTACATGAATATATAAATCAAATTGTTTCATGACAATCATGTTAACTTTGTAAAAACAAAAGTTTCAAGGCACTGGAACGATAGTGTAGTGGGTAGGCCATTTGCCTTGCAGGCAGGCAACCCGAGTTGGATCCCTGGCATCGCATACAGTCCCCTGATCATGGCCAGGAGTAATATCTGAGTGCAGTGCTAGGAGTATCTCTTGAGCATTGCCAGGTGTGACCCAAAAAGTAAAAACTCAATAAATAAATAAAACTTTCGATTTTTCTTACTTAAAGTATGAAAATATGTTTAATTTTTGGAATGCCTTAATGAAATTTAAAGACCTTCATCAGTCTTTAAATTTAAGTACAATATAGAATTAAATCTTTATCTTGGTATTTTGCTCTGTATAGAAAAAAGTGAATATTTTTTTCAAAGCATCATTCATTTACAGAGCCCACTGATGGAGTTAGATGAAGTTACCTCATTTCTTTCATTCATCTCAAAAGAGAAATCTGTCTTTCAAACTTTCCATTTCACTATATATTAAATAATATAACATCTCCTAATTTATTTAGACCAAATTTTCAAGCTTGTATAATACTTTGACACTTCAGTAACTATTTGTTACATATTTTAATCTTCTGAGCCACACCATTAAATCGATCAAATAAGTATAAAGTTTAAAACACTTCATTTTAACATTTTAACATATAGGGGCCAGAGAGATAATACAGAGTTCAAAGCACAATATACAAATGTCTGAGAACAAATTGAGAAACTCCTTATCTTAAGTCTTTAGGTAAAGGACTAAAAAATCTTTATTTACACTAAGGTTACCACAGCAAGTGAGGTGATATTTGAACATCCATAATATATTAAATATTTATAATAGGATAATAATACACAGAAAAACTCTGGCTGGTATTAAGAAATTTGAACATTGTAATGCAAAACTTAAATAATTTTATCATTAAATTTGGGGAAAATTTAAAACTATTTTTGAGATCTTTCTTGGAACCTTGGTAGTCATTTCATACTTGTGGAACATGGATTTGCTTCAGGTAAAGCCTAATTTGTATCTTGTCACTTGCTAATTGAACATATCCTAAAATATAAATGTAGCATATCCTTTATAAAGAATACATTTAAAAAATGGAAATCTGAGCCTGGGGTAGCAGCGACTGCAACTCTGAGAAGTTGATAAGCTTTCCTTACACTCACCTACTCCATCAGCTATCACCCTACACTGTCACTAGGAAACGTGAGAAGAGAAGGTGGTAAAGAAAGTAAGTGTAAGAAGCACCTATGAGCTTTATCCTTCTCAGATACACTTTATTATATAGCTTTAAACAGCAAAGAAAATCCACAGTCATTAGACATAATGCAGATGTTTATTTTAGCCTTTAATAGATTGGTACCTTTGAGAAAAAACAAGAATAAGCTATATGACACTCCGTTGTAAGGATAACTGACTTTCACAGCTCACTAATCTTACTTAACCACACCAACATAATGACTTGAAAAGGCTGTTTAACCCCAAATCAGTATTCTAGGAGCATAAGTATTCAAGAAAGTCATAACTACATTAATGAAATTTGTTTATACTGTGATCTGATGAAAAGTCCTTAACCATCAGAATATAGAATTAGTCCTAAAACAATATGTCTACTGATATAACTGATGGCAAACATAAATTGGTGGAGATGCCATTTTTATAAGTGCATTAAAATGTAGATTTTAGACATAATATACAAGTACACAAGATTCCCTGTTATAGTACTAATGCTTTGTATTGAATATAGGCATCACTCTCTCCATATACAATCTGATCACTTAGGCATATTTTAGCTAGGCATTTATAAATACAGAGGAAATTGTTAATGATTTATATATGTGTATAAAATATACAATTATTAATAGGAAGAATTCATTAATAAGTTATTTTTAATAAGAAGAGGGGGAAGAGAAAAGAGAGTGACTGAATACATTAAAATGTAACTTTACTGAGAAGGTACCCAGCTGCTCAGAAACAGTCATCTTAAAGATGTTAAGAGTTGGGGCCGGAGCAATAGTCCAGCAGGTAGGCCTGTGCCAGCCCGGGTTCGATCCCCAGCATTCCATAAGATCCCCTGAGCACCACCAGAAGTAATTCCTGAGTGCAGAGCCAGGAGAAATCCCTGAGTATTGCAGGGTGTGACCCAAAATAGCAAAAAAAAAAAAAAAAAAAAAAAAAGATGTTAAGCGCTAAAAGAACCTTATTCACTCTCATTACCCTTTCTCTTCATTTTATCTAATTTAGCTTACTTTTCCTCTTATCGCTAATGAGACTCTCATTGTTTCTGCAAATCTATTTTGCTTGCTTTGTTTTGTTTTGGACCATACTCAACTATGTTTAGGGTTTATTTCTGGTTCTGTGTTTAGGGATCACTCCTGGCAGATCCAAAGTATGATAGGAGGTGACAGAGTTTAAACATGGGGTTTCTTCTCCAAGGAAAGTACTGTAAGGCTCCTGTTCTGTCTCTCCAGCTTTCCCAAATAGATTTTTCTATCAAGCTTCAAATCACTCTAAACTCTAAAACTCAACTTTTTGTTTTTTAATAGAAAAAGATCAAGTGGCTTTGAATTTTTTGACTCTAAACATTTTACTTGCAGTGTTTACATATATAATTCTTGTCAAGACTCATTAAGATAACTTTGTTTTGTATTGATGATTCTTTAATACAGCAATACAAAAAATACACTGATGCAATTCTCAGATTTTTTCTTGTTTGTTTTGAATGTAGCAGACTATTTACAATGTAATAGAATTAAAAATATATAGAAGAACATCACAGCTAGAATGATAACTTCTGGGACTACCATAAAAAACTTATGGAACTTTAAATTTGGAATTTATCTGTCTTCCTCTATTTACTGATGAAAAGCTGGAAATTAAAATGATTTTCCCATGGTGAATGATTAGTTAATGAGTGATTCACCAATAAGATACTTTTTATGTTGATTGTCTTACATACCACAGATTCTCTTAGTAGAGGTTAACAAGCAATATCAATTTTTTTCTTTTGTTAAGAAAACATAAGATTTTATGTCATGAAAGATAATCTATCATTATTTCCTTTCATTAATCCAATAATATTTAAATTTTATATAATTATATCACAAATAATTTTAAAATGTTATTTTTTTAAACAACTCCATATAAACGAGGTCAATTTCTTTTCTTATTTAGTTTGTGTTTATGGTTAATTCTCAAATTATCTTCATTTGATATTCAGAAGTTAAATGAAAATCAAACAGTTGTGCATAAATATTTTAAAATTAAATTGAACGTTATACATAAGAAAAAAATTAAATTGAAGGATGCCAGTTAACTAGATGAATAACAGGTCCTAAATGACTAAAATATTATGAGTCGTATTTTCATTTACATTAATAACCGCATCATTTAGCACATCCTCAGTAGCTTTCTGTTTTTCTTCCTGTCTCCCTCCTTCTTTCCTACCCTTCCGTCCTTTCTTCCTTCCCTTACTCCTTCCTTCCTTCCTTCCTTCCTTCCTTCCTTCCTTCCTTCCTTCCTTCCTTCCTTCCTTTTATTCTCTTTTCTTTTCTCTTTTTTTCTCTTCTTTTCTTTTCTTTCTTTTTGTCTTTTCATTTCTCTTCTCTTCTCTTCTCTTCTCTTCTCTTCTCTTCTCTTCTCTTCTCTTCTTTTCTTTTCTTTTCTTTTCTTGTTTTAGGGCCACACCTGACTATAGTCATTGCGTAATCCTGATTGTGCTTAGAGATGAATCCTGGTGGTACTTGGGGACCATATGTGTTCCAGAAATTGAATCCAGGTCACCTGACATTCAAGACAAGTGCCTTATCCTTGGAACTTCATCTCAAACCCAACACAATGGATTTGAAAATAAATATTCATCAGATTTAAAATTTTGGGGGGACACTTTTTTTAGTAATAGAGATTTATCTATTCTAGAGCACTCTGCTAAACGTATGCCAAGATCTGCTCATTTTATTTTGTTTGATCTGTAAATATTGTGCACTCTAAGCTAGTATGTTGTCTGTAGGGCTCTTAGGCTTACTGCTTACTAAGGTCTTCAGAAGGATTAGACTGGAGATTTTTTTAATAGTTGCCTTGGTTCATTGATCAGCTCTTATATTGGATGTCTATTCTTTATCAGACAATGCTGCTGAAACTTTATAGAATACTGTGAGACATTAACTCATGATTTAGTTGAGAGTCAGATATCACCAAATTAGCACTCTCAAATTAAAAGAAATCTGAGCTGCATTAAGTGTTAGGAAGCAGAGTTTGCGGTTTTGAGAGTGGGTTCTCTATTCTTTACTCCCTTCCATAGTGTTGTCACACATAGGACTCAACAACACTAAACCAAAGAGGTAGAGGAGGCTAAGAAGTAAATTTAAGGCATTTCTGAAAAATGAAGTCATTAAGAAGAGTTCCTAAAATTGGCAAAAATAATATTATAATGAATGTGACTCAGTTCTGAACATTTGTTAACTCAGTTTCTGTTCTCTACTTTTCATTTGCTCTCTGCTGCACAAAACTGCAGTCACAAATTTCCCTTTGTCTTTTATTGTGCTGAAACCTTCAGAAAGGATTCAAACCTTTTCCTTTAGGGAAAGAAAGCAATCCCTTAGCATTTTCTTTCATATATTTGAACTTTTAGCATCAAAGCATTTAAACAGATCAAAACAGTTTTCTGAAAAGCCCCAGCCTGGGGACTAGTAATAGGTGAGTTTAATACTTGATTTTCCTGAAGCTAATTTGGTTCATTGGTTCTAAGTTATATAATACCTATGTGATTTCTTCAATTTTTTTTTGGCTTACATTGGGAATTTTTTAAACAAAGTCCTATTGTGAATAGTGTGTTGTGCATGTTGGTATATGTGAGCACTTGGATACTCAGATAAAATATTATTCCTCTTTTTCTTAATACCAACATTTTAAACAACTGAGATAAATGAACCTGAGTTTAGTAATTTACCAATGGTAACTTTTTGATATTAGAATTTTGTTAATGCACTTTGATAATAGATTTTCTTTTAAGAATCAATTTATACATTTATGTAATCACTTTCAAAACATAGACTGTTTATTATTTGTTTTCTTTTCTATTAAATTTATATCAACTTTATATCATCTAATTGTGTGTCATTTAAAAATATCTATTAACTGAAACCTCATGGATAATTATTTGTACGTCATTACGCTGCTCATTACCTAATTTTTACTCATTATGATTGCAGATTGATTCTAACATTTATAAATTATAAGTCTATAAGAATTTGTTAGAATGAATTTAACAGTTTTAGTGCTAGTAATATTAGATCAGATTTTCCAGATGTAAAGCAATGTAATTTTAAAAATTAAAGGTTGTCTTATCTAGAACCCACAAATTATGGTCATTATCTTTCTTATAGCCAATTTGATTGGTAAATAGCTCACTAATAATTAAAGAATATTTCATTAACAAACAGACAACTATGGAATGACAAATAGTTTCTATTTTCAGTAACAGCTTGTAAGAAAATCTCAGTAAACTTTTGAATAATTTGAACAGTGATAAAAGAAAGTTAATAAATGCTATGCTTTAAGATTTAAAATCCTTTTGAAAATTTAACTTGAAGAATCCCAATGACGTCTGTCGCTTCATTTGTATATTACCAGATGAAAAAAAATCAAGTATTAATCTCAAGAAAAAACAAGTTTGTAAGAACTTTTGTTATTGTAAACGTGGGACTAAGTTTGTTTCCTTTAACAGTTGCCCTTTAAATTCAGTATCTCCCTGGAACTATTTTCTAATTATTCAAGGTTTTGATGGTTTCACTGCAGCTACCACTGTCTGTGTTTCATCACAGATGGATAAAGGATGTTCTCCTCTTTTATGTGCACAATCTGCTAAGACAAGAGAGGACATTATTATGAGCACTAGACAGAAAATGCTTTCTCTTTTAACATTTAATGGACATGCACAATGTCTATAACCTTTGTAATCCACAGAATTTGACTAGTCCTAAAACTGCATTTGATACATGTGTTTTATTTTTAATTTTCATTTTGTTTGCACAACATTTTACTAAACTTAATTTAGTTTACATCAGCAACATTTCTAGATGTGGCTCTCTTTGGCTGCCTTTCAGTCTCATGGGCTATATAAAAAATACATAAATTATTAAGTTTAGCATCATTGAAAACATGTGCATCTATATAAAAATGTCACATATTCAGTGGCTACATCTGTGGCTGTGGTAATATAAACCCATAAACGTGCACAATCCTGTATATTGATTCAAATAAACAAAATCCAGTTGGATACATAACCTGATATTGTGGTTTGGGTAGGTACCATTTTATTTTGTCAAACATCTAATGGGGAAGAGTAATAGAATACACATATTGTTCTGGTTAGTTGGCACTTTCTTCTCAAAAACATGATCCTTACTTTCGAATAAAATCACTGATTCATGGTTGTTGATTGATAACAACAGAAACTTCTTTTTTCCAACAATCACTGTCATTGTATCACTGTCTTCCTGTTGTTCATCGATTTGCTCGAGCAGGCCCCAGTAACATCTCCATATGTCCTGTCTCATGCTAGTAGAGCCCAAGGGCATCTGCTTGCTCCAGGAACATAAAGAGCCACAATCCATTCCGGAATGAGGTCTATAATTGTTACTGGTATTTGGTATATCAAATACAACATGGTCTTCTTTCCAACAATTGTCTTCATAAAAAATATATGCTATAATTTTATGCATTTTAGGATATAATAGCTGCTCTTTTTTGTTAACCATATACAGGGTGACTCCTACAATATAACTACCTAGGGAAGGGACAAAGCAAATACTAATCCAAAGAAAAATGTATTAAATTTTATTTTGGCAAGAGTAAAATGAATATGCCTCTATTATCCATCTTTATTTTAGCATTTGTAATCAATGATTACTTATATTTTTTAAAAACATGTAAGTCCCAAATCAAATATTTCAAGGACTGGTTAGAATTTGTACATACTCGCATCTTCCTATGGTATTTTATTTCCAGGTCTTGTGACAAAAAAATTTATAATATTTTTTTTCCTACAGAGAAATTGGGCGAAAATTAAATTTTTCCCTCTATCAAGATTAACCCAAATCTGCATTTTATTATCAGTAATTTAGAAAAGGTCCCCTTTCTTTTGTAACTAGTAATAGTCAATACTACACACACACACACACATATATATATATATATATATATATAGAGAATTTCATAAAATTTGGTAATCCTGTATATATATTCATGCTTACCAAATTTTATGAAATTCTATTTTTTAGTGTATAATAGATATGAAACTTTAGGGCATTTAAAATTTTCTTCTATAATGCTAAGACATCAAGAAGTATCAAGATTTTGCTTTCAGACATCACAGGACTAGTAATATGAAGTCTCATGAGTGCAGGCCAATTTATTCAATCCGACATGTACATTTTTTATATTTCCTCTGATTATCTGTCATTTGTCAGCGAAAGCATAATGATATGTACTTACTTAGAGACCTTCAACATTCAAGTCAAACAAGTAATTTTTTACTCTGTTTCAGTGTCACTAGGTGATATTTGGATCTGCATGTTAACAAGTTAGAGCAGTGTTTTGTTGGTTTCACTGTTAACAGAAGCAAATTATTCCATTATGAAAATTATTCCATTATGAAAAATGTTCTTTCAAAAAAGTTAATTTGTGCTTATTACTTGTCTGTATATTCTAAAACTGTGGAAAGATGAGGAGAGACAGGGTTTTGATTTCAAAGACTTAATATTCTAGTGTAAATAATGTTGGCATTACAGATAAGTAATCAAATGCATAGTTATGTATTCTGGGACACTTTTCAATGGATAAGAATAACTAATAAAATTTAGGATTATCAGCATTATGAAGACATAGAAAGAGATTATATAAAATAGGAATGACTAGACTAATGAGAACATTCTGAATCCCAATATTTGGACTCTTAATAGTGAGGGGAAATTTTTATCTTTTGTAAAATTCAAAAAAATAAGAATGCAATTATTATATTTTGTAACATAACCTTATAACTTAATTATGTTATAAACATATAATATATTTATAGAACTTTATTATGCTTTACAAATGTAATATATGCATAAGATTTGACACTATTTTTTTTTGCTATTTTGGGTCAAACCTGGCAATGCTCAGGGGTTTCTCCTGGCTCTTCACTCAGGAATTACTCCTGGTGGTGCTCGGGGACCATATGGGATGCCGGGGATCAAACTCGGGCCAGCAAATGCCCTACCCGCTGGACTATTGCTCCGGCCCCAGATTTGACACTTTATTTCTTTTTATTATTTTTATTAGATATTTTATTATACCACAGTGAGATATACAATTGCATCATTGTTCATGTTTAGAGGTTTCAGTCACATAGTGTTCCTGCACCCTGCCCTCCACAGTGCCCATTTCCCACCACCAATGTCCCCAATTCCTTCCCCCTCCCATAGCCTGCCTAAATGACAGATTCTATATCTCTTTTCTTTATCCCTCTCTTTCTTTTCCTTCTCTTATACATTGTGGGTTGCACTACATATACTTAGAGATCATCATGTGCATTTTTTGCCTGTATTTAATGCTCAGTTCTAGGTTGGTATTAGCCCTTTCGACACTTTTTTTTAATGCTCTGCCAAAAGTTCCTAAAACAAACAAACATCCAGTTACTTGTTTCTAAAAAGGTAGTTATAAGTGCTGACCCTTGTGATTTTAGGGTGATAACACTGGAACTTTGATGGTAGAATGGTGAGCATTGTATAGACATTGAGTTGAAGCTATATCCCTGAAATATCATATTATAAACAAATGATGAATGAATAAAGATAAGAAAACATTGCTACTCCTATGAAGGCTTTTATGATTATGCCAAACAACTACTTTCCTTACTTATAGATACAGATAATAATGGCCTTTGATAAATTTGAGCACAATTTCCATAGGCAGCAATTAAATTCTTATTATTATCATTAATACCTATTACTACTCTGTAATCTTAACACTTTCAGTGATCAATTGTTGCATTCATCTTATTCTATACATTAGTAATAACAGTTAGCTAATTATTTTGTCATATATTTATTTTTCTACCAAAAAATATTTGTGGTCTTGGTGAGTTTCCAAATAATCCCATTCATGTATAAATCCCAAATTTTTTTTTTTTTTTGGTAAAGGGGAATTTATTTTCCTGTATTGTGCAAGAATTGCCCAAGTTTGATACTCTGCATCAAATAGAATTTCCTGAATATGTAGCCAGATGTGGTCCTGAGAATTACTGAATATAGCCCCAAAACTAATAAATACATAAATAAAGTACAAGGATATAGCCTTAATCTAGATAAAAGGACATTGATTGTCTCTAGGCTTTTGATTCAAACCTCTTCATTTTTAGATTTTATATGTTTTTGAGTAAAATCCACTTGAATATATCCTATCACAATGCTTATTTATCAAATGTTACTATGTTACTACAAGGTACATTATATAATACAAAACTGAGTTCGTGAAATGGGGAATAATAATATAACTACCATATTTACATAAATTGTATAAACATATTCCAATACAAATCTTACCTTTAAATTTAAAAATGTCACACTTTTTGTGACAAATAGTGCTGAACATTTTGGTTCTTCTGTTATTTGATATGATATCTTGACAAACTTTATGATATATCATCAATTGCTCATTTTGATGCATAGTTCAAAGAACATATATTTGAGAAGAATGTCCTTCTTCTTTTCATGTTTTATTTTATATATGTATATATACATATATATATAAAATTATCTTCCAAAAGATAATATAAGATATAATTAATTTATTTGAGATGAAAATTAACATACTTTCATAGTGGAATAATTTGCTTCTGTTAAGCATAGTTCAGTTTGTTTCCCTAAACTTAATAATATTACTAGAATTTTATTATCTACAAGCATTATGATATTCAAAATATATTACCGTCACTACAGGAAAGTTCAGTCAGAATGCTAAAATAAGATAATAATTAATGTACAATTTTGTTCAATATATAATGGACAGATTATATGATAAACATTTTTTAACAAACTCCCCCAAATAATTCTGAAAAACTTAAAACAGTGTTCCAGCACCCTTCCCTCCACCAGTGCAGGTTTCCCAACTCCAATGCCCCCAGTTCCCTCCCCCACCAGCCTGCCTATAACGAAGGTAGGCACTTTTCTTCTCTCTCTTTCTCTCCTTTCTTCCATGCGTTGTGCTTGCAATCGTACATTGACCCCTCTGCTTGTTCCATTGTCATTTTAGAATTCAAATATAAAAAATTATAATTTCACATCTTAAATTCTAATGAGCAAGGGGTTTATAGCTCAGAAGGCTCAGAAGGCCACTTTCTCTCTCTATTCCTTGTAATGTATAGAATATAGAATACTAGGGGAAATTGTTCCAGATGGAACTTCTATATAGTTCCATCTGGCAGATTAATAGAATGTCATTGATATCTAGAACTTTGTAGAAAAGTATTAAAAATCAAAGATCCTTGTGGGGGTTAGGAGTGGTTGTGAATAGGCTCCTTGGAGTAAACAATAGAAATGGCTGTGTTAATTTCCTTGACAGTATTTGCAGTCTATAAGAGTTCTTTGTGGACACTGATCATAATTAATTCATGCTTGTATTTGAATGTTTTATCATATCAGGAACATGTTGCTATTCAATTAAGATAGAATTGAGAACATTTTGTTTTTATCAATACATTATTTATATAATTATTTTCTAACACATAATAACTACATGTGAAACCAAGTTAATTTATAGATGCAATATCTAATAATAGCAGTTCAATTAAAATATATTTTACATTATATCACTTATAGAATTGCAGCATAATATATCTATGAACATAAACACATAGAATCACATGAAACCTATTTTAAGCTATAGAAATCTTTTGATGTCTCAGAGTATTGTTTCATCAATGGTATTCTAATTTCCTCAATTGGAAATTTCAAATCAACAAAAGCTAAGCATAGTTTTGATTTATCATAAAAAGTTGCTAGTACCTACAGCATACTTCTTTGTTTATAACTTTAATAATAAAATGTCAGTACTTAAAAGTATTTTTATGCCCTTCTTTTCTTTGAGGGTTTTTTAAAAAATATTTACAACCGCTAATAGATTCTCTATGTTTTGAGTCAGATCTGGACACCATGTGTTACTGCAAAGCACCTAAACAATTCATTCTTTCAGTGACACTTTGGTTTCTTGGGCTGTATCAACAAGTCAGCCTAGAAACATTTCAATAAAAGTACATATGGGTGGCAGAGTTTCAAGGTTCTTTTTTTTTTCTTCAGGCAAAGATATATTCATAAATCTATGTTCCATTTACCACATAATTTCTGCCCACACTTTCTTCCTCAAAAGAGAAGCAAAAAAATATTCATTAGCAGTCTGTCTTTCATCATTTTGATTCACTCTTCAAGAATCGCTGAATTCAGTCATATGATTATTGGAAGAAAAAATAATAGTTCTGATTTAAAAAAGTTTAAAACTGCACCTCAAACCTGTGTGCTGCTTATTATTGGCATCTCATTCAGTTTTCTGGGATTTAGCTTATATTTGTATGAAACAGGACAATAGAATAACTTGTCTTGATCATCTTATTGTAGAAGTAAAGAAAGATAGTTAATATATATAGACTTGCAATATATTAAAAGGACTGCAAGTATAAATTAAAGCTTCACTTTTGTCTGATAAAGAAACTGTACACTCTGAAAGACAACTGTTGAGATGGTGCTGATGGAAAATGAGTTGTTCTCTGCTGCTTTGATCCTACTAGACTGATCACTTAAACCCCTGGCACAATCAGTTGGTTCAGGTCACAGGGGCTAGGACCAGATTAGAGACTCATGTTGCACTAACTGTAGGACAAAGAATTCAGCCACCAACTGGGTTAGAGCAATGAAGTAGTCAGAGGAGCAAACTGCACTATTTTTTTGTTTTATAAGGGTCAGGGTCAGGTAGAAAAGTGAGAGCGTTGTCCAGAGGGCCTTGACCTCAGATCTTTTCAAGCAGACCTGTGTTCCAATATACTGCCTCCAGCTGAGAAACAGACAACAGTAGCATGGTTCCTATTGACCCTTGACAGAAGGAATGATGAGATGAGGCCATGTCTAAACTGACTATATTCGATCAGGCAAAATCATAGCACAGTTAATTACCACCAGAGGAAAAGAGGAAACTATGAATAAAAAGCAATTCAATAAAGACTACGATTATAATAGCAACTTAAATATAAAAGGTGGCAAAATAAAAATTCAGATAGTATTCTATTTCTTTTGAAGTAGAATCAACATTATTTTGGGTAGCACCCCAACATTTTCTGAATTTTCATTCTAGAAGACCAATTTTGCAGCTAAATTACATGCCCAAATTCATGTTGTGGAGAAGATTTAATAGTTTTTTTCTGGAATTCTTGAATCTTATGTCATGATTTCCAAGATGCTCCTCTTTATGTTCCCATAAGGGGTCACAAATTATAGTCTGCTATTTACTGTTCTCAAAATATCCATACATTTATGTTTTAGCATATTAATTAATTAATCCTTAATTTCTCAAATTATGGTTATACTCGTGAAATGTATCCATGCAGACAACTAACTCTTTTGCAAAACATGAAATATGGGTTATTTAGGAGAAAGTGGGGAGAAAAAATATTAAAATAAACATAGCAATCAACGTCATAAAAATAAATATGAAGTGAGAATAAGTAAAAATATCAAATTCCTTTTTATACTAGCCAGTCTATAATTACAAAATTACACTTCAATTTATTTATGTCTCTTTTGCAAAACATGAAATATGGGTTATTTAGGAGAAATAATGAATTAATTACATGAAATTTTCTCACTAAAATTCATTATATGAGGGCTTCCAGCAGGCATCTTTTGAAGCCAAGATACTGAGGCAAATGTAATAATCACTGCAGATAATAAAATTGCTAAAGTTTAAAGTAAGATTTAGAAATCCCTAACCAAATTGTGCTTGCTGTTCTTAAGATATATACATTATATTTACAATTGCCCTAGTACTTATTCTCATATATCAAACGTATACCCTTAAAACTAAAAAGAAAGTCACCAGAATCTACAATATAATTTGCTACATTCTCCCTTCTCCAAAAAGTTAACATTTTCTTATGCTTACACTTTTGATAGTCAGTTGACATTTGATTTAAACAAACCTTTTTCTAAGTAGGAGAGATAAAATTGGAATTTCACATTTAAATTCAGATAATACTTTAATGGACAAACTTACCCAAGGTGTGTGTTTGATGGTTAAGTAGAAACTCACCATTCTAATGTTAAGAGTGTATTTGTATTCTTACTAAGAAATAAAGGCTAAATTTGAACTTCAATTTCTTTTTCATTTGACAAAAAGCCACTATGAGATTATCTGATTCATCTTTCTGTGGATAAAATATTTGGGTGGTTATTTAAATGTGGATGGAACTAATTAAACTTTCAGCTGTGAATTTGAGAATTGTTCATCTTTTTACCTTAGTCTCATCCTGGTGAGCAGTCCCCTGTGTCTCCTGAAAGGAAGGTGTTGCCCTGCACCGCTGCCTCCTGCAGAGCTCCTGCTTTGGTTGTACATCATCAACGAGGAATGTGACCCTTGCCTAGGGGCTAGGAACTAACCATAAATTTGCAGTTGTGCTGCCTCTGCCTTGCTATTCAAGAAAAGTTTCCTTAACTCCAGTGATAACTGAGGAGAGGGGGATGAAAATGTCAGTTTCTCTTAAAAATTTTTTATTGGTCAACTAATTTTTACCTAATTTTTTTGAGAAGACCTTATAAGGAAAGTGAGGTCCTTACATTAAAACATGTGTGGTGTTGTTTTTAATAATAACAACAACAAAAAATCACAAAAAACTGGACTGCTTGTAGCATTATTGAATGTTAGAACATAGTGGAAAACCATAGACAAACTTACTCTTACTTCAATTTTCTAGCAGCATAAATTGAAGTACAGAGAATGTAAATGACTGAAATACCCATCAGTCAGCTAGAGATAAACCTGCCATCTGGAGGCAGAGCAAATCCTGAAATCCTGGTCAGAAATGCCCAAAGATGTTCTCTTACAGTACAATACTCTGCTACATGATAGAGTACCTTAAAACGTAGAATTGAGCACTTCGTCTGTTTGAAAAAATAAAGGTATGGGAATATCAAAGGTGAGATGAACTGTTTACTCAGTGAATTTATTTTTACTGGAGAAGTGAGGTAAGAGTGGATTTGGGCAACACCCAAATGTGCTCTGGTTCTATACTCAGTGATTATTTTGCTTCCGTACTCAGGGATTATTTCTGGCAATGCTGAAGCACCATGTACAGTGCCAGGGGATTAAACTGGGATTGACTGCATGAAAGCAAGAGCCATAACCCTGTGCTACCAACTCTTCATCTAGTGGATTTCTCATTTCACACACAACAAAAGAGAGAACAAAGCAACTTGTGAAAAATAACAGTGAAAAACATGGAATCAAAATATACATATTTTAGTTATGAGTTCAGTTTCAGCTATGTTTTTATGTGTTATTTTATTTGCATATTAACAACAACAAAAACCAAATCACACCTATGTTTATTAATTCCCTATTCTTTAAGGATTCAGAAAGCATACAATAAATCAATAGCAATTTTTAAGTAGTTCTCAAATTCCTATACCTTAATATTTTTTTTCTGGTCTATGGTAAACTTAATTACATGTTGGATATTTAGGAAATTTGGCATTTGTTTGTTAACCTCATTATCTCCCAAAACCTAGAGTTGGATGGTTGTAGCTGCCAGAGGGAAAAGATGAATTTAGTATATATTTCTTAACTGGTTGGTCCATAAAGAGCACATACCAATTCTACTTGCCTTACATTAAAATGAATTGACCTGTATCTCTTTCTAAGTACAGGAATCTGAAGTAATACTTTTATAATGAAAGACAGAATGCAATTTTGATAGCTATCTGTATGCAAGACAAAACTAGTGCTCAAATATTCTTGAGATTTGAATTTGCCTACTAATGAATTGTTTCAAAAGTTGCGACCTAGTAACACAGAAGTGTGGGTTCATATTCAGACTTCAAACTTAGCTTAACAGTCCTGATTGTATTAGTTGTTGAAGTATAATGAGAACTAAATGAAAAAGTCATTATTTATTGTTAGTGTAGGGACTCTACATCTACTTCACAATTCTCGCTCTTCACATTCTCGCTCTTCACTCGCTCTTCTCACTGCTCATCACAATTCTCGCTCTTCACATGCTACGTGTCTGAATGCAAGGTGCCTTCCCAGTGGAAAATCAGCAGGACAGTTCTATTGTTCAAGAAGGGAAACATCCACAACATTGGCAACTAAGGCTTATCTGCCTGTTGTCCATCATCTACAAGCTGTTCACTCAAGTCATCCTGAACAGGATTGGAAGAACATTAGATGAAGGACAACCATGTGAGTAAGCTAGCTTCCGAAAAGGATTCAGCACAATCGACCATATCCACATGGTAACCAAGCTTATTGAGGTTTTTAGGGAGTTCAAGATGCCACTCTGTCTAACATTAATTAATTTAAAGAAAGCCTTTGATTCTGTTGAGACTGAAGTATTCACCAAAGCCCTAACAAAACAGGACATTGAAACCCAATACATCAAGATCCTTTGTGATCTGTATTACAGATTCACCACCAGGATCTCAACATTCGACAAGGAAGTGATTATTGATGTTAAAAGAGGGGTTTGGCAGGGTGATACCATTTTATCGAAACTCTTCAGCGCCACCCTCAAGAACGTCATGTGACAATTACAATGGAAAGGAATGGGCGTGAAGATTGATGGTTTGTTGGAGGACAGGTTTAGCTATTCTGGGAGTTTTGTTGTTTTGCCCACTCCCAGTTTAATCTATTTAAGCCAGGTTCATTCTAATGAGACCTCACTTCTATATAAACACTGCTAACCGGTGTGGCAGTTACAGAAGTCACCTTGATTGAATAACTTCTGACTTATACATACAACTTCTAAGACTTCTATTTTTTTCTAGATTGGGCACAGCTCCTCTTTTTTTTCTTTTTTTTTTTTTTTTTTTTTTGCTTTTTGGGTCACACCCGGAGGCGCTCAGGGGTTACTCCTGGCTCTGCACTCAGTAATTACTCCTGGCAGTGCTCGGGGGGCGATATGGGATGCAGGGAATCGAACCTGGGCGGCATAGGCCGGCCGGCGTGCAAGGCAAACTCCCTACCCGCTGGGCTATCGCTCCGGCCCCACAGCTCCTCTTTATACCCACTGCACCCAGCGTAGGACAGTTAGAATTTACCAGGAGACTACCACCCTGGCTATACTGAGACTATAGGAAGACTATAGGAAGGATCATACTAGTTTGCTCTAAGCAGGCGAGTGTGACCCTTTCAGTACACGAGAACAAGTACTCAGAATCACCCTGGTGCAGATAGTAATAAGGACCTTGTGGGTACCATCTAGATTACATTAAGCTCATGAAGTTAAGATGTATTACTTTATACCAGCCCCCTCTCTCCAGTGTTTTACATAAGAGATCATCTTGGTAGAAAGGATTAGACCTTGGCATAACCTTTGTTTATACGTGCAATAGGGTGTGGCACTACATTCTGTTTAGAGTTCTTTGTTGACATGACCCTCCCGGTTGGATTACTTTGGTGTATATAAGGGGCTGACTTGAGGCTCCTTCACGCTTCACTTTTACCTTTTTGGGCCTTTTAGCTTTTGGCCTTTTTGCTTTTGGCTTTTTGCTCTTTGGCCTTTTGCTCCTCCTTCTGGGTAGGACTCAGCTCGGGTGAGATCCTCTCTCTTTGGTGGGAGACTTAGGCTCTTTTGTATGGTCTAAATTCAGACCAGAGCTAGAGTTTGTTCATTATATTGGATTGCTGTGGAAGAGCTTTTGTACTATTAAAAGCCATTTTTTGGAACTGCACCGGACTCGTGAGTTTTCATCTGTTCTCCCGGCGTCCTCAGAGGTAGAAGAGAACCTCTGTCCTGACACTGTCGTGGACCCGGCGGCGTTCCCGACAATGGTTGGCAACTACACCACCTCTGCTTGGCTGATGACATTGCTCTAATAACACCAAACATTAGCCAAGTGGCACAAATATTCACCCTCAATGGAACAAACATCTATGAATGCAGCAGTTATGTGTACCTAGGTCAAGAACTCAACATGATGAACGACCTAGCACCTGAGCTGCGCCAGGAGGAAGAGAGAGGAGAGTGGAATGCCTTAAGAGCATCGAAGAAATAGTTAAAAGGACAAAGAACTACTGGCTCTGGGCACATCTTTCAACTCCACCTTTCTCCCTGTATTAAGCGTACACCTCTGAGACCTGGGCCCTATGAAAGCAGGATGAGAACCCTATTCAGGTCTCCCAAAGAGGAATGGAAAGAGCTATGCTTGGAATATCATGCCTCACTCCAAGTGAGTGAACGAACCTGAGGATCGAGTCTTGTTTTCCAAGGTGTTGAAACTCAGATGGTCTGGACATGCGTAATGCGATTTGGAGATGACTGTTATACTAAAGCCATTATCGTCTGGATCCCACGGACATCAAAAGATCACGTGGCCACCCACCTATAAGATGGTCAGACTCTTTGTCAAGACCCTGAATGAACGATTTGAGGCTCTTCGTATTCCTGGAGCAAGCAGATGCCATTGGACTACACTGGCATGTGACATGGACAAATGGAAATGTTCCACTATAGATTAATTAAAAAGAAACTGCTTTAATGAAAACATGAACAGTTAAGTGTTTGCTTTTCCAACTTAAAGACAAATGACTAGGGCTACAATGATAGTACAGTGGGTAGGATGTTTGTCTTCTATGTGGCCAAATCTGTTTGATCCCCAGTATCCCATATGGTCCTCTGAATACCACCAGGAGTGATTAGTGAGGCAGAAGTAGGAGTACCTTCTAAGCATTTTTGAAGTGTAAACCATAAAACCAGAAATTACAAAAAAGAACACATGGTTTTATCAAATTATCAGCCTGTTTTCTAACATCATATAATAGTGAAATTGCACTCGTCTTGTATTTTTTTGCAATATGGAGTTTGATTTTTATGGTTTTTAAATCACAGGAGGAATAAATTGTGTTTCTGGATCTGTGTTTCAGGAATTTTTTGATAGCTATAATTAAGAAGAGAAAGGATATGTATACTCAGCAAGAAATGTCAGTTGTGGGGATGGAAAATAAATAAACAAAAAACAGTATTTTTCTGAGAACAGTTCAAAACTTAAAATAAAAAGTAATTATGATTCTAGTATATACTGATATTTCAGGTTATACCTCATCAGACCTTTTCTATGTGCGTATGCCTTTATATAAATGTATATAAATTAATATGAACTCATTTTACTTAAATTAATTTTCATATATGATAACTAATGTCATAGTTTCAAAGTAATTCATTCCTGCACAGTTGAATATTAGGGGATTTCCATTTCTTAATAATAAATCACAATTGGCGTGCTTATGAGGAGAATGGGACTCTCATCCGTTATAAGTGGGAATATCGACTGTCACAGCCATTTTGTAAACAATATGGACATTCCTTCAAATACTAGAAATTGAGCTCCCATTCAACCCAGCCATACCACTCCTGGGAATAAACCCGAGAAGCCAAAAACACACAGCAGAAACACCATCTGCACTTTTATTTTCATAGCAGCACTATTCAAATAGCCAGAATATTGAAACAACCAAAGTGCCCGAGAACAGATGACTGGATAAAGAAACTTTGGTACATCTACACAATGGAATACTTTGCAGCTGTTAGGAAAAACGAAGTTATGAAATTCACCTATGAATGGATGGACATGGAGAGGATCATGTTGAATGAAATTAGGGAGAGGAAATAGATATAGAATGACTGCATTTATTTGACTCCATATGAAATACATATATATATATTAATATATTATGATAATGTTATACAAGGTCAGGAAAAACATCCATCAGGAAGTTTTGTCAATAGGTGAACACTACTATGAACAACTGGGAGTCAGAAGTTAGCTAAGACAGAGAAGGAAACTGTATGCTAATAATCACCAACAATGATAATACCAGCCTAGAAGCATTGAATATAGTCAAAGGGATACACATGATAACCTTTTAATATATGTATTGCAAGCCACTATGTGTAAGGGAAGGTAACTGGGGACATTGGTGGTGGGAAATGGGCACTGGTGGAGTGTTGGAACACGCCACTGGGGTCCCCTAACAGTGCTGGGATGCGAGTTCCCTTTTACCTCTGAAGCTGGTGGTTCAGGCATACAAATCAGCAATAGGAAAAACCCTGTGCTTAGGATTCCCAGCTAGAACCCCAGCCACATGTAGGCCAAGATGGCAGCCATCACGTGTTAAGGCCCTATAAGAGGAGACAAAGACAAGACTCCCAAGAAGAGTGCAAACCCAAAAGAGAGCCCAAAGAGAGAGATAAAGGAAGCAGGCTGGTTTTATACCCCTGCAACTCAGACCTCCCACTATTATGGGAAGTAGGAAGGTCAAATGCCCTTAGGTAATTTCTCCCAGCACCTCACCTAGGCCCTACTATATGCTAATGTTTTGAGCCAAGATCTGCCTGGAAATGCCTTTTTATAGGTAGAGAAGGTTCTGAGATGGCATGTCTCTGTAACAAAAACTAATACTAATGCCAGTTAAATATTTCTCCAAGCCTTCACAAGAGTCTCATCTACTTCACGGTAGTTTTGTATTTTAGTTACCTTTGAGTTATCAGGGAGCCATGCTTGCTTGCTTGGAGGCAAACAGCATTTCTCTCTGGTCTAATTACTTAGAGATCCAACGTGGCCAGGCAAATATGCTGGTAAGCTCTAACTAGTCCCACGATGATTGTGGTAGCATGAGAGAATATTTATACCAGCCAGTACAGAATACATGGTCAGATAAACTGCCACATTTAGACTACCCCCTTATCTACGAAGTGATTTGCAGGAGGCAATCCAGAGCAGATGCAAAGGCTCTTAGAGGAGTCCTGCAACACTTGAAGACAATGAGTTTTTGTTCTTTTTTCTAAGTGTAACAAAATCCAACAACTTTTGTTACGATAGCTTAATAAAATTATAGGCATGTATATTTTCTGGGCAAGACACTGAATGTTTTAAGTGAACTTTAGGTCATGGAATAGAGGTCCATATTTGTTACTAGTTTTTGGCATAACAAATAAATAAAACACGGTAGCTTGCCAGGCTCTGCCATGTAGGTGGTATACTCTCAGTAGAGGCTTTCATCTATGATATATATATATATATATATATATATATATATATATATATATATATATATAATTTGGGCCCTAAAATAAAAAAATATATAATAAAGCAGAGTTATCTGTGTTACTTTAGCTGAGTTCTGTATATATTTTTATTTAATTAGAAAATTTTTCTTAAGGTAAATTTTTGAATTTGTTTCTAAGGATACTTTGTAACTGTTAAAAAGTATCAGTTTGTAACAGTTACAAAGTAAATTTTCTCTCAATTATTCATTGAAGCAGAATATTATGAAGTGATCATTTGTGGTAGTTCTTTTTTCCTTTCTATTCCTAAGCATAACCATGTCCAAATGTTCTACAGAAAGAGAAAGATTACGGGTTCATGGGGTAAGCTCTTCTATCATGTTCTTTTTTAGTACTTGGTGAGATAGTACAACAAGCAAGTAAGGATCCTACCTTATACACTTTTGACCTGGGTTGAATTCTAGTTTAATTTCCTGGCATATGGTTTCTTCAGCCCTGCTAGGGTGATCACTGATTTCTGAGCACAGAGCCAGAAATTCTGAGCACTGCTAGGTGTGGCCAATAAACCTCAAAAGAAAAAAAGTGAAGAAGAAAGAACACTGGGGTAGAGAGTTACTGGAGGTGCTTTCAAATAATTTCTGGCATTTTTTTAATATTTTAATTTCCTTTAGTAAATTTGGGGGTAAAATAGATGCTGCTCAGTGGTTAATCCCAGTAAATTGGTCAGTCATTCCCAGCCTTGCTTGGGGACTATGAAGAGTTAGAGATCTGATCTGGGTCACTCACATGCAATGTATGTGCAGCAGCATTGTGAACTATCTCACCTCCTCTAAGTCCCTAAATAAAAAAAAGAAATAATAACAAAAAAAATTTTCTAAATAGTTAATCATGGATTTTCAAATAATTACCCGGATACCTTTATCATGAAGTAAATTTTATAATATTAAACAGCATGTAATTGAGAAATTGGAGTACTAAGGATTTCCTGGTTAATTATTTAAGGATCATAGACATTTTATGCTACAATGCTAATGAATATCGAGTGTGATAAAATCAACAAGACAGGTATTTCCTAAAGGCCAATATGCTTATCCTCTGAGGCAATAATTTTAAACCCATGTAGTATTCTGATAAATACAAAAACCATACTTCCATTCCTCCTCACCACAGGATTCTATCCTTATTCAAGAAGATTTTATCTGGCTTTAATTTGAGTAGTTTGTATCATGAAAACAATATATTTGTTTCCCACTCCAGATACAAATTATGTATTGGCTATGCTTTTCAAACCACAGGATATGTGGTGTTTCCTTTTGAGTTTTGCTACTCTGGATTTTCCAGTTATAAAAAGGGAGAAGTCTACTTTTTAAGACTCCTTTCCCCTTTTCACCTTTCACCATCCTCATTTAATTCTTTTTTTTTTTTTTTTTTTTGCTTTTTGGGTCACACCCGGCAATGCTCAGGGGTTACTCCTGGCTCTGCACTCAGGAATTACTCCTGGCGGTGCTCGGGGGACCATATGGGATGCCGGGATCGAACCCAGGCCGGCACAGGCCGGCCGGGTGCTGGGTGCAAGGCAAACGCCCTACCCGCTGGGCTATCGCTCCGGCCCCCTCATTTAATTCTTAATTGTTTAGCCCTAAAGTGGTAAAGTAAATCAGTGTATGGTAAGCAAGATATGAATTGGCCTAGGTAAAGGATGTTAAGAGTCATCAGTCATGATTATGGAGAGAGAAGGTTAGCCTGGGTAGGATATTAGAGTCCTTACAGTGACTTAGAACATGGCTATGGCAGAACAACTTGTAGGAACACAAAAGACGAAGCAAGCAGGTAGAATATCAATGTGTGGAGTAAGAAAGTGTAGGATACTAAAAGCTGAGTGGATGAAGATGACAATTATCCAGAGCCTCATTGACCATCATATTGTCCTCGCGGGAGATGAGCAGTCATAATTATTACAGATAAAAGAGTATGGTGGGTGAACAAAATACGAAAGGATCAAGATTTCTCACTATCAGAAATGGAAGTTACGAACATGAAAAGCAGAACAGGGGCCGGAGCGATAGCCCAGCGGGTAGGGTGTTTGCGTTGCACACGGTCGGCCAGTGCAGACCCAGGTTCGATCCCCGGCATCCTATATGGTCCCCTGAGCACCGCCAGGAGTAATTCCTGAGTGCAGAGCCAGGAGTAACCCTGAGCATTGCCAGGTATGACCCAAAAAAGTAAAAAAAAAAAGAAAGAAAGAAAAGTAGAACATTAGAATAAACTCCATGAACTGGGGCATGGACTCATGAATTTCAATGCATAAATAAAATAAATACAAATATTAATGCAGTTAATATGTGTATACATTTAGATATGTATATTTACATATATTATTTTATTTTTTTTTTTTTGTAGAGTTTTTGGAGCAGTTTGCTTCATCTTTGTCCGCCTGAACATTCTGATAGGAATTATTTTAGATAAATCTTTCCTATAGTGCTCTACTTAATTCTCATGGCTCTTTTTTTAATGAAACAACTTAGTTTTTATTTTATTTATTTATTTTTTTTTATTTAAAAAAAAAAGTTTTTCAGAAAGGTGCAAGAAAAAGAGGAAATAACCATGTTAAAAGAAAACATGGAATTCTCTGGAGTAGAAAAGCAATCAGAGACATAGAATCAAGTATGATATGTGTTGAAGGGAGAACATAGGCTTGAAGGTCATGCCATAATTATCATGGCCCTTTAATAGTAGTCCAAGTATCTTCTTTCCAACATTCCCTTCTTCAGATTATCAACTACCTTTTTGCATGCTTCTTGAACCAGTATCTATCAGAGCATTTCTCTCCCTAGTTGCATAGTCTTCTCTGCTTCCACACTGGCATGTGTCTCCCTTATGTTTATTTCTCTCTGTGTGTTTAACAAGATGAGCACTCATTAATGTTTATATGGCATGCATCTAAAGTACTAAAAAAGAGTATACAATTGAGAAAAAGAACATAATTTTGATTCTGTTATAATTTGAATTACTATATTTATACATTACTGCTCTGAGAATCTGGATTCATTTTCTAATTTTTCTGAGCCTCAGTTTCCACATCTGTTAAGTTTTAGTAATATTTCTCCTACTTATTGAGTAAGTTACTATTAGGAGTACAGAATAATAATTTTATAGTAGATATATATATATAGATATGTTATGCAAGTAATGTATCTATCCTGCAAAAGATGCTTTGAAAATAATTGCTGATGATATATACTATAAAATGCTAATTGATTGACTATATATATATATATTTACTCAAAACTTTATAATTTTATAGTTTAATTCCTTATTTATATTACAAAACCTTTTTCATTTCTTTCTTTTTGGGGGAATGGGGGCATACCAAGCAGTGATCGCTCCCATCTTAATCCTGGCTTTGTGCTCAGAGACCACTGCTGGCAAAACCCCAGGACTTGATGTGATGATGCCAGGGATGAAAGCCAGTTCAGCCATGTGCTGGGCAAGAGTCCTACCTGCTGTGCTCCAGGAATTCCCTTATTTCATAGGTTGCATGAACAGTGTTTTAAAGATCAAGGGATGTTGCTCAGGGTAAAGTGCTTCTCTTGTCTTCCCTAGTATGAGATTTGGGTTTGGTAGCAGGTCAATAAAAACAACAAAACCAACCAACCAGCAAACAAACAAAAATGATTAGAAAATACTGTTTTAATAAAATGCAAGAATTTTCCTAAAAAGGAAAATAATATTTCTAAGAAAATTAAACCCGCACGGCAGAGCCTGGCAAGCTACCCGTGTCGTATTTGATACGCCAGATACCAGTAACAATTATAGACCTCATTCCTATGACCTAATGGAATGGTTTGAGGCTCTTTATGTTCCTGGAGCAAGCAGGTGCCCGTGGGTTCTATTTGCATGAGAAAGGTCATATGGAGATAGTTACTGGTACCCGCTCAAACAAATCAAAGAGCGGGAAGACAGTGATACAGTGAAGAAAATTAAATATGTAGTGAAATGCATTTCTTAATATATGAGGGTTTTTTTGTTCACCATATAAGTCACCTTTCTATTTACACATAGTTGATACTCAAAAAATCCATTGAGGGCTAGAGTTATACTAGAAAGATTAAGGTACTTGTCTTGCTGGTGATTAGTCCAGGTTTGATCCCCAGTACCATATATGGCTCCTGAGCCTAACCAGGACTGATATTTAAGCATAGAGAAATAAGATTTTTATTATTTTTGACACATCAAGAGGTACTCCAGGGATTGTGTTTGTGCTGGTAATTGAGCCTAAGGCTCCTTTGTGTACTCTAATTCTTGAGCCATTTCCCTGACCCTACCCCAATGAGAGTGTCTTTATTTTATTTTAATAATTTAATTTTTTTGGCAGAGAGTACACACCCACTGGTACTTGGACCCACTTCTGGTTGTGCTTAGAGGACCAGGCAGTGTCTGGGGATCAAACCTAATGCAAAACATTAATAACACTACTAAGTGAATCACAAAAAAAAAAAATAGGAATGATGTTATCATTATGTTTAGTTGTATTGGAGATTTAAAAATATTTCTGAGGTACTATCAGCAATTTTTATTTAGATTATTTATTGTCTGATGAAAAATACGACAACATCCATTGTCTTCATATGCTTGAGGCTAATATACCAAAATGCCATGGGCTGGGAGGGCTTAAACCACTGAAATTATTTTACTCACAGTTTTGGAGGCTTAAAGTCTGAGATCAGGCTGTCAGCTAAATTAAGAGTCTGGTAAAGGCACTCTTTTCTGGCTGTTTCATTTTTCATGATATCCTTATATGGTCTTCTCTGTTCGTGACTTAGGAAAGTGCAGTAAGGCTCTCCTATAAAGACACTAACTCATTTGGAACAGGACTTAACTTTATGAATTTTTGAAAGTAAGGATCAGCTGAAGCCATGCTAGCAATAGGTGGCCAAAACTACAACCATCAATAGAAAGTGTGGGCTGGCTCTTAGGTGCTCAGGCTTATTATGTGGTCCTTGGGACAATGTTTGGTGACTAAATTAACGCCTTCCTACCTCCTAGACTCATAAACTCTGATACTTAGCAATTCCCTGGTCTCTTTTGACTGCTTTTATTCTCATGTTTTTTTTTTTTTTTTTTGCTTTTTTTTTGGGTCATACCCAGCGATGCTCAGGGGTTTCTCCTGTCTCTGAACTCAGGAATCACTCCCGGCGGTGCTCGGGGGACCATATGGGATGCTGAGGATCAAACCCGGGCCAGCACCGCCGCACCGGCGGCACCGGCCGCATGCAAGGCAAACGCCTACCCGCTGGGCTATCGCTCCAGCCCTCTCATGTATTTTTTTTAGGGGCCTACCGCATAATACAGTCACATAGTATTTATTTCTGTGACCTTGATTTTGGGAGTTGGAACTCAAACATAAATTATAATATCGGTATCACTAGGAATCAACTTTTTTCTGCAGTAAGTTTATCCTCTCTCTTTCTTATTGATACAGCATCATTTATGGCACTGTTATTGATACAGTTTTATGCAAACATCATTCCAACACTCTTCCCACAACTGGAGTGACTGCTTTCCTTCACAAATGTCCTATCCTCCCACTCCTTCTTATGCACAAATGAACAAAGGCAACAGAACCAGAAAGTTGGTCAACAGAACTGAACTTACAGAACGGGTTTTTAAGTTGTGCTTATTTTAGATAATATTTCAAATGCAAAATTTGCAAACACTTGACTGATTTACTGACACATAATACAAGTTTTTCATCACTGTCAAACATTTTATATCAATAGTTATTTCACAAATATAATCTTAAAAAAATGTATTGTAAAACAAGAAATGTGGATTAGTGACACTATGTTAACGAAACAGTCTATATTTTGGCTGGAGTGGGGCAGATTCCAAGAGTTACTCAGGGGACCCAATGGTTGTTCCCTGTGTGTCTCAGCCAACTAGACCAGCAATTCAATTAGAAGACCAGAGGAGGCAGTGTTGATTGCTTCTTTAGTAATGTGAATTACCCTAGTGATACTTACTTGAGGGGCTTTAAGGGCTATGCTTGGTTGTCTGTGGGGGGAACATGTGGTGCCAAGGTTTGAACAGGGCTTGATTTAAGCAAGGCATGTACCTTAACCCATATACTATATCTGGCGCAAGACATAATTTCTTAATATATTGAATAAGTTATCTTAAAATTCTCGCCATAATATGCAAAACAATGCTAATTTAAAACTCTAAAAATAAAAATCACAATGCATTCACTATTTACTACTTTGGATTTAGAAGCAGGAGACATTTTTTCTTATATACATTCACAGTTTTTCTTCCTCCTATCAATCATTAAATTGTCAACATTTTTGTATAACACCTTCCCTTCAAATGTCCATATTTTGTACAGATGTATTATTAATGCATTTCCTACAGCAAAAACTTTGTTTAAAAGTACAGGATTTCGTGTTTCATTCACTTTCTCTACTGTAAATATTCTTTCTCAGTTTAAATTTATGTGACAATCTATTAAACTTAAGGATTCTTTTCAAGACGGTTCTAGGAGTTCAGTTGCGAAATTAGCATAGAATCACTGATTTTATATATTTTATGATTTGACAAATTAAATTCCCAGCTACATATTGCAATGAGAAACATTAATAAAAGGATTTTCAACAACATATTTTATGTCCATATTTTATAAAATAAATTAGCACTGTCATAAGCAGCCATGCTATTTTATATCCCTTATTTCTTCACTAAAATATAGAACTAAAGTATAAATCATAATATCTCCTCCTTCAATCTTTGTGCTGTTAAAATATCCAAAATAACATTTTGTAGAGTTTTATAGTATTAGCATGATTTAAACTCATTTTAGTTTAGGTTAGTGAAATCATTACTATTAAGGAAGACAGTTTTCTAGTTCAACATTGTTTATGACATTTATTTTTTCCTGCTATATTCAAGAACACTCTTTGAACTTGTCAAAGATTTTTATCAAATTAGTTTAGAGAGATGGTTTAACATGGCCTTCTTTTATATATTACAACACTATAGCTTAGAAGAGCAAATATGTTCAAATACATGCCCTAGACTATATCTATATACCTTATTAAGTATATAGCATATACTTTATTAAGTTTGCATTAAATATTTATCTAGACCTAGTGGATAAATATGGAAAAAACTTTAAAGTTCTGTGTAATAAGATCCACCTTTGTACTTTTTGAAATAAAATGAAATGGAATCACAGGTATAATAATTGAGATCCTATCTATAGCTTATCTGTTTGAAAAATAATCACTTGATCACTTGACTTCCCATAGATCATCGATTACTCGAGCAGGCACCAGTAACACCTGGGTCACATGCGAGATAGCCCAAGAGCATCTGCCCACTCCAGGAACATAAAGAGCCTCAAACCATTCCATCAAGTCATGAGAATGAGGTCTATAATTGTTGCTGGTATTTGGCATGTCACATACGACACGGTAGGTTGCCAGGGTTTGCCATGTGGGTGGGATAATCTTCTAGTCGCCTCAAGACTCGAGCATTTATTAATGAACCACATGGACATGTCGAGCTGCAATCAGCTCTTCTTCTGGGTGGAGTTCTGACGAGAGGGGAGTCTGGATGTGGAAAATGGCGGCCCTCATGGTGTGGGGGTTCTCATGACTTCTTTCGAGGCTCTGCTGGGGTGGTGGGCTAGGTAGGGCTAGAACCTGCCATCCCTCCTGGATGCCTAGTGATCAGCTGGGCACAGGGAGAGCAAGTAGCAGCTCTGCTTGCCGTGTGGGTGTGTGTGTGTGTGTGTGTGTGTGTGTGTGTGAGTCTCTCATAATTCCTCATTCCCCATAACCTCTCCAGTTTGATGCAAATAGAATGATCGTTGAAGTGTACTGAATGAGAAAGATCTTGAAAGGACCTGGTACTAAAATACATTAAGTCTAAGATTAAACTGCGGTGGTGGAGCCTCCGTGGCGCCTGCGCGCAGCCATGGATCTGGAGTCTCTGTCTTGCAGCGGTTGGCTGTGGTGGCTGGAGCTCAGACTCACACCCACTGAGCCTGGAGGCTGGGAACTGGTTGGAGGCCCCCAATCCTGCTCTGAGTCCAGCAGGCGCAGCCGCCTGCATGGCGAGCAGGCCCTATGAGCTATGTAGAACACGGCCAGGCGCTGGCCGAGCCTTTTGCTTCTCCCCCAGGAACTCCATAGGGCCGCTCCATATGTGGTACTAGGGATAAACAATCCTGCAAAAATTTTTTTTTTAAATAAGTTATAAGATAGCCCTTACTTAATATTGTTGTTGAAATATAATATTGAATTAATTGACTCATTTTACTCTTTTCATTTATTTATTTTTCAGCTTTTTTGATGCACACCTAGCATTGCTCTGGGATTACTTCTGGTTTTGCACTCAGGAATTACTCCTGACAGTGCTCAGGGGACCATAAGAGATGCCAGAGATCGAACCCACATCTACTGCATGCAAGGCAAACACCCTACCCTCCGTGCTATCATTCCAGCCTCTCAACCAGTTTTTAATTGGACACTAGCAACCCATCAGTGATTTACATATTTTTCTACTAATCATTGTTCACTGGTTTGGATAATCTTTTCACAATCAATTTGAATCATTTGTCTGTTTTGACATTTTGTGCCATCAGTCAAGCCTGAGTCATTGCAGTGGTCTGTGTGTATATCAGACATATGCATGATATTTATGCGATCTGAAGAGAAACTAGAGAACTCTGCTCCTTGAGGTGTTGCAGGTGTGGCTACGGGTGCCCAGCTGCATCGGCAGGTGGCAGACAGGAGACAGGCTTGTCTAGGCCTAGGGATCTGCCCCATGAGCCCTGAATGGTTGATGGTCTGACAACAAAAAAGACTGTGCTCCCTGGGATGAACCCAGAGCCACAGCAGAGCCTGGAAAGCTACCCATGGTATATTTCATATGCCAAAACCAGTAACAATAATGAACCTCATTCCCAAGAAATGGAGACATAACTTGTTGCAGGACTCCTTTAAGGGCATTTGGCTCAAAACATTAGCACACTAAAGGGCCTAGGTGAGGTGCAGGGAGGGATTATCTAAGGACATTTAACACTCCCTGCTTTCCATAACAATGGGAGGAAGGCCTGAGTTGCATGGGTATAAACTAGCCGGTTTTCACTCTCCCGCGCTTCTTTGGGGGCTGTCGCCGCTGTGAGCGGTCGCCCTGCTTGGAAGTGTCCTTCTCCTTTCCCAAAGCCTATACACGTGGTGGTCGCCATCTTGGCCTACACGTGGCTGGGGTTCTAGCCTGGAATCTTAAGCATCGGGTTTTTCCTTTTGCTGATTTGTATGCCTGAACCTGTGATAAGTAAAGTCTTTTAAAACCTCATCGGATCCCTGAGTGCTCATCCATTCCTCGCCGGCTTCGGAGGTAGAAGGGAACTCGCTTCCCGGCACTGTCGGGGGACCCCCGCGGAGCGCCCCGACAATAACTGGTGCCCACTAGAGCAAATCAATGAACATTGAGAAGACAAGTGATAAGTGACAAGTGACGATGATATACCTTACGTATATGTGATATCCCTTTTCTCTTAGTTGTTTCTATATGACTGCCTACACCCCCCATGAAAAAGACCTTTAAAATGATCAACAAATAGTCAACAAAGTCACCTTGACTATTTTCCCTGGGTCTCAGATCCACTATAATATTAGCATATGCAAAGTCCTTAGTTACAATCCCCACCAATGGTCCTCAGAGCACAATAGAGTGCAGCCCCCAGGCATTATCAATTCTGAGGACTGACTCATTCCAGCATGGTCAAGAATAGCCCAGTTCTTCCTCTCCAGCTGGCTAAAAGTAACCTCCATATAAATGGAATTTGTTTTCATCTTTGTTGTTAATTTTTATGTTAATCCATTTGAAAGGACACACAGAAAAACGTTATTTTCTAATATTTGCTATTGTGATCTATGAGTTTGATTATAGGCACATGGACACATGTATACTGATCTTTTTACAAAATTCACAAGGATAACCCTAGGTATTTTCAGTTAATCCTGTTCCTTCTTCTGTATTTTTCAACTTTTGATATGCTTGTCGAATGGGCTGATATTTTGATATTTCTATAGCAGGGAGGAGATTTTTTTTCTGTCTGGTTTTTGGCATATTCAGTGGTGTTCAGGGCTTATTACTGCTGGCTACATGCTCAGGAAACACTCCTGGCAGTGCTTAGGAGACCATATGTGGTACTAGGGATAAACAATCCTGCAAAAATGTTTTTTAAATAAGTTATGAGATAGCCCTTTAATCTAGAGAGATTTTTTCTGTCAAGTTCATTCTCAAAGACTTCACATATTTTTCAAAGCCTACATGCAGTATTCCATTATTAAGCAAGTATCTTGATTTATAATTAATTTTTTTTAAATTTTCTTCTAAACACTGAGTGAATTTATTGAATAAAATTTTATAAAATATTTTATAGTTGACGGGAACAATCAATGAGCATAGAATTTCTATATCTTTGGATCTTAACTACAAACAACATTGGTTGTTTTTGTCTAAATCAACTAACCCTTTTTAATAAAACACTATTGCTAAGTTCTCCAAATGTTATATACATTTTTGGTAATATTTGTCTAACTTTAATATCAATATCTCTTTATATGCTTTGATAGAAAATCAAAATAAAGTGAATAGAATTTGTAGTCCTCTTTTATTATGTTAACTTTCTAAATGGAACACTGGAAGTGATTAAATATAAATCTCTTCCAATAACAGAATTTTCATATTTAGCATTTTTAGACTTTTCCCTTTACTAAAATAACATGTCTGATCTAGTTTATTCCTAAGCTTTTTGCTTCGCTTATTGCTCTTGATTATTCTTTTCCAACTACCTACTTTGACAGAATGGAATCTGGTTTAAATGTAAAGCAAACTCCAGTGTATGTCTGCTTTTCAAGAAAAAATGTAGTGCAACTGTGTCGGGTAAACCCAGGACAGCTGAAGACGGCTCAGTGGGAAAATTGCCTCACTCAAAGCACTATACCTGGTCTAGCCCACATACTCCAGGCACAGTCCTGGCAACCCTGTGGCTTCAGAGTTCTGTCTGCACTCTAGCACAGTTAGGAACTCTGACCAATTAGGTGTGTGTAAGCAGTGCAACCAGCAAGTGTTACCAAGTATTATCAAGTACCACAACTGAAAGGGCAAACATCTTATCCAAAAAGATAAAACCTGATGACAATTGTAACACAGCAAGAAAGGGTAGGGAAGAATTTTAAAATGGAAGAAAAAATACATAAAACAGTTGCTATGAATAGCAAAACTCAGATTTTTCTTTCTCTAGTTCTTCACTGACTTCCAGTTAGTAGACTGCTCTTTCTACCACCCCTTCAAGGTTTTGCACAAAATATTTGCCTTGTCATCTCTCATTTCACATGTTAATCTCCGTCCTTCTTTTCACATTGTTCACACTTTCAATTCCCTTGAATCTTATTTTTGGCAACAAGAAGATCCTTAGTGTTTTATTCATTCTCTTACTTTTGCATTTTTTAGAGCCTTCTTTAATGATGTACTTCTGTTAATATCAACTATTTCAACAGTGTTGGTGTTTGAAATGCAAGAATCTTTTTGAGGCTGGAGAGGTAGTAGAGCACATTAGGTGCTTGCCTTACACATGACTATTCATGTGTTTCAGTTCGACCCCCATATATCATTTGGTCCCCTGAGACCACCAGCAGTGATAGTGCAGTGTAGCCAGGAGGTAACCCTTGAGCACTAGCAGGTGTAGCCCTCCCACCAAAAAGGAAAAGATCTAATTTTCTTAACTTGTATAAATTATGGTGTCTCTATACTTCCTGCTGTGCTTTGTATTCAATACATGGTCATTTCTCACATCCATAGTAACAATGGTGAAGATTGGGTTGGATCTACAGTAACAATTGGAGTACTAAAAATATTTCAGATCACTTCATATTCTTTAATTATATTCTATCCTGCTACAGCAGTAAACAGAAGTTATTTCTTACATTGTTGGAATGGAGGTCATACAATGTGATATGTTTCATGCCTCTCTTCTCAATTAGCTGTTTTCAGTTCTTTTAAAGTTAAGATTAAAGTTCTGTTAATGTGAGATCCTCCTTGCTCATTTAAATTGAGTTTTGCTTCCTTCATTAACACATTCCTTCCAATGTCATTATGTCTCTTTTCCTTGACTGTGCTTTCTTTTCCCTGCATAATCAATTAGCCCCTACATCAAATTAAAAACCTCAAACCTACTTTTTCATCTAGTCATTAAATCATTGTCTCTCCTTTCAATGTCAAAGGGCACAAAGGAATTATCTCTAGTTGCCTCTTGATTTTCAATTCCTCCCTTGTTTTCCTTTAATCTCCTTTTGCCCTTTGTAGGAAACTCATTAAGAACAGCAGCTTCCCCCAATAGTTTACTTTACTCTTAGCCTTCCAACACTTGGGAACTCAGTTCCTGTGATATTTTACACCTTCCGTTTTGAGGAGTGCTCCTTCATTGATACATTGGTGATTGTTTTTACAAATCTTTTTAGCCCTTTCACTGTATCCTTTATTTAGTATGTCATGATGGATTTATTTTCTTTCTGTTTTAAATATAGGTACTTCCACTACGCTATCCTCAGCTTCTTATTTTCTCTCCAGTGAATTTACTATATCTGCTGCATCCTAATTATCCATTGCCTTTCTGTAGATTTCTTGCAAACTTATTTCTAGGCCAACATATCTTTTAAACTCCAGAAACATATTTTTAAGTAGTTGCTAGAATTATTTATCTTGGTGTGTCTGACCACTGAGAATACAATCTATAGTTCTAAATTAATAAATTATGACCAAAAGTTGATATTGCACATTAAAAAAAATCTTTGCTTTCTAAGTATCTAAGCATCTAAATATTAATAATCTCAAAATCATTATTGGATTTGTTCAACCCTCATATCAAAGCCAGCAATAAAGTCTCTGGCATCAATATTAATTGAGTTTCTTGTGTACCAAGATAATAAGTTGAGGTTTTATTTGTTGCAATTTTCTTTCTTTCATCTTATTACATGTGACATTTCTTCATGTTATTCAGAGGCATTTATATATGGACTGAGGTAAAAATTGCAGTTGCATGCAGAGCAAGAAGAGGAAACACCAAATTCCTCTTTTTCTTCAACAAAAAGGTTACTGTATTAAAAGGTTGTTTGAAGAAAGCAGAGAATATTGTTTTTAAAAAGTAGTCAAGAAATGAAAATTCACCTACTGTGCTAGTGGACAAGGATATAATTGGAGGATTGCTTACTGCATAACTGGGAATGCAAGTGAGATGGCAAGATAAGCTAGCAAAAGTTGTGCTAGAGATACAAGGTGATTTCAATGAGCACTAGCAATGAAGGTCAGAGTCAGACATTGATTGTTCCTCAGTGTCAGTCAATACTCAACCTAATGCAAGTGAGACTAATACCTGCTTAGCATATGTCACTGCTTTTAATCTCTGCATGACTAACTTTGTGAAGTGTGAGCTCATGTCTGCAACACACCATTACATCATTCGTCAGAACAACCACCAAACACTTGGCTCACCATCTTTGAATTGGCCCGTGTTTCTAATTTCTGGGGACATTTATAAGAGCTCCAGTATGGAAGAACTTTGCACTGAGATGTATATGGACAGTGAGTCTAGAGCCACCGTGCCTACCTGCATACTGGCTATATTTAGAAACTGATATTTGTGAAACATTTCATTTTAGTCTCATAAAGGAAGGACAATTTATCCTACAATAAAGGAATAAATTTTTTCTTTCTCCTGGTTACTTTATTTTTTTTCCAAGAAAGGCACTGTACTTGTCTTTTTTAAATGACAAAGAGTTAAACTTCTTAAATGTTTGAAGTAAAGTGTTGTACTAGTAATAACAGCTCAGGGTAAAATAAGCTTGATTAAAACCAAATTATATAAACCTGAAACTTCTCTAAAAAATAAAAGCTATTGAAACAGAAAACCAAACTATTTGGGGAATATGTGCAGTTCTATGTTTTACCAACTAAATTGTGGGTCTTATGGAACTGTGTGTGTTTTTACACCTGACCATCTCTCTTTAATAAATCCCTTGATTTGGAATAGAAATTAGAGACATAGAAAGTGCTTCTTGAATTTCCCCTGATACACCAATACCACACAAGTGATCCTCTCTAATTAACCTTCACTGAGAGCAAAAAATAAAATGTAATCTACAAAATTAAGTGGTAGGTCCTGTTCAGGTGAAAAAAAAATCTATGTCTTTACTGACATGAAACTTAATTTTATCCAAAAAATATAATTACTAGTCTTATTTACTCAATTAATAAATAAAATAAGATCTTTAAAATAAAACTGTTTAATATTGAATAAATGTTTTGAGTAAGGTCTAGTGCATAGAGAAAAGATGTTACTGTTTTTCAGTTAAATACCATGTGTAAAATAAAGAGGATAAAGATATTTCTAATCTTTGATATGTTTAATTTGGTTAGTGCTGATGCCTGGTATATACAAACTATTAACAATAATTGTAATTTAAAAACAACAACGCTGAATATGGCTCAGAGGTAGGGTCTCCTCTTTCTTTAGAATCATGAAGTCATGGATTTAATCCCTGGTACTACACCACATACTAAGCATGATTTCTATAGCATGACCATTCATGATGTTTGTGTCATGGCAGAGTGCATGATATCTGGTATCTACCATTTAAAATAGCTAACAGTTCTATAAGCACCTGTGGCAACTAAGAAAAGGAACCCTTGGTAAACAATGCAACTGAGTATGTGAATACTGCAAACTATAGTGTGACCCACTTAAAACCACATCCACTACCACTACTACAATAACGAAAAGAAGAAAGGGGGAAATGTCGGGAACGCCGCCGGGTCCCCGACAGTGTCAGGACAGAGGTTGTCTTCTACCTCCGAGGACGCCGGGAGAACAGATGAAAACTCACGAGTCTGGTGCAGTTCCAAAAATGGCTTTTAATAGTACAAAAAGCTCTTCCACAGCACTCCAATATAATGAACAAACTTTAGCTCTGGTCTGAACTTAGACCATACAAAAGAGCCTAAGTCTCCCACCAAAGAGAGAGAGGATCTCACCCGATCTGAGTCCTACCCAGAAAAAGGAGCAAAGGCCAAAGAGCCAAAAGCCAAAAGCCAGAAGCCAAAAAGCCGCAGGGAGCCAAAAAGCTGAAGGCTGAGGAACCAAAAGGCAAAGGTGAAGGGGCCTCAAGTCAGCCCCTTATATACACCAAAGTAATCGGATCAGGAGGTTGTCATGTCAACAAAGAACCCTAAACAGAGTGTAGTGCCACACCCTATAGCAGGTATAAACAAAGGTTATGCCAAGGACTAAGGAGATTATCCCTTATGTAAAAACACTGGAGAGAGAGAGGGCTGATATAAAGTAATACATCTTAACTTCATGAGCTTCATGTAATCTAGATGGTACCCACAAGGTCCTTCTTATTATTATCTGCACCAGGGTGATTCTGAGTATCTTGTTCTCGTGTACTGAAAGGGTCACCTCGCCTGCTTAGAGCAAACTAGTATGATCCTTCCTATAGTCTTCCTATAGTCTCAACGTAGCCAGGGTGATAGTCTCCTGGTAAATTCTAACTGTCCCACGCTGGGTGCAGTGGGTATAAAGAGGAGCTGTGCCCAATCTAGAAAACTTAGAAGTCTTAGTAGATGTATAAATCAGAAGTTATTCAATCAAGGTGACTTCTGTAACTGCCACACCCTCTAGCAGTGTTTACATAGAAGAGAAATCTCATTAGAATGAACCTTGACTTAAGTATATTAAGCTGGGAGTGGGCAAAACAACAAAACTCCCAGAATAGCTAAATCTGTCCTCCAACAGGGAAAGATGAAAAAAAAAAAAAAGGAAATATCAACAAATGCTTCTAATCATAAAAATAACAGTCTCATACTTTAAAACTACCATGATTGCAGAGAAAAAGTAAAACTGTAGATGAACTCTATTTTGTAGTCACCATATCATTACTTGGCTGAACAGCTTCTTAGTTGTCTCTCTCTCTCTCTTTATCTCTCTTTCTTTCCCTCTTGTTTTCCCTCCTCCATCCTCAGCCTCCATCCTTTTCTGTTCTCACATTTCCTAAATTTGTTTTTAAATAAAGGCTGCCTAACTTCCACTCAAATAAACCAAAATGATATATTGACTGAAAGAATGCAGTGACTGGAACTAGATTTGGTAAAGGGGAAAAATACCATAAACAGTGTTATCAGGAAATCTATAAGAAATAAAATTAAAAAGCATATTAGATTATCATATTTGGCTAATTGTTGAATTTTTAATTTATAATTGTGTGTTGATATATGTAGAAACATATTTTACTTATCTAAAATATGTTTTAAAGGTTAAGTTTATGCTACATTATTTTTCAGAAGTTTCAGAAATAAGTTAAAGATCTAACTTAAGCTTTTCAGGTTTCTGGAAGTTGAACAGGAATGAGTATGGAGAGCTCTCTGAAAGCCGCCAGCCAAGATGAAGGACTTAGTATCTAATGCTTATCTGTTATCTTTGCAAAGGCCCTAGTCATACCTCAAAAATTGTGATAAAGAAGGGAAAAATGAAAGCTTTAGTAAAGTTTTTCATATGGGCAGAGATAGAATCCAAAGCTTCCTGAGACAAACCAGAATTTCTTCCTGTTATGCAGTACACCAGATACTTACCTTCAGGCCACTAAGAATTAAAAAGAAAAACTGTGAAATAGAAACCACTGTAAGATAATGAGAGATTATGTGTTGATCAGTGGTCTGACTGCAAATGACCACTGCTTTGTAAATGCTCTTTGGCTAACATATACGGCATCTCACAGTGCCTGAAGGGCTCTGCCTAAGTAAAAAAATGTAAGAAGAACTGAGAGAAAACCTCATGAGAGTGTGGAAATTTAAAGATTTTCCATCTTGATCAAGAACAGGAAAAATAGATAACTAGAATAAATTTATTTTAAAAGAAAATCATGTTAAAAGAAAATAAAGTTGTGGCTTTAAAGGAGCTCAGATGATTTTGCAGCACTAAGAAATAACGAACCAGATATTATTGTTAACTGGATTCTTTCATTTGGAATTTATAACTTGGCAAAACAAGTATGAAAAGTAAGAGTAAGAGGGTGGGTCTCTTGCACCTTTGCCCAGTTCTGTTTCATAAATGTGTCTTAGCACAGACTCCCTATCCTCTGCTGGCCAGCAGCCCTTAGGGGGCTCAGATAAGCACCAGTTCCTGAGGAATTTTTCAGCTGCTTTAGGGAGTGAGCTGAGCTGCATAGGAGCTGGCAGGGGTGTGGACGTCAGTAACTTTAGCAATGTCTTAGACAGGCAGGTTATAACTACTCCAGAGCTGCTCAATTACAACTTTGGGCGTCTCAAAGAAGTGAAAAATAACAATGGTGGTGGAAGGTGTTATTTCTTTCCCTCCTCGATAAAACTCCTAGTTTGGGATCATTGCAATTTTGTTCCTATTATAAATACACATGGACACTGATTTCTCTAAAAAATGTACTTACAGTTGTGAGTTCTTTCAGATGATTGAGAATTATATTTTCTACCAAAGTTTGGACCTTTTAGTTAATGTTTTAGAAGAAGATGTTTTGTGAAAAAAAGATGGACTGCTTTTATCTTATTGAAAATTTCGGATTTTCTAAGGCAGGAGAGAGAGAGAGAGAGAGAGAGAGAGAGAGAGAGAGAGAGAGAGAGAGAGAGAGAGGAGAGAGAGTTCAGGTCTTGCATGAAGCTGATTGTTGGTGTAATACCTTAGTACTTCCTAGAGTGATCCCTGAAAATAGAAACAGGGAAAAGGCCTGGAGCACTACTTAGCTGTTTTTGTTGTTTGGTTCTATTCTATTCTATTAATTCATTCATTCATCCATCCATTCATTCATTGGAGAGGTGACTTCAACATAGTAGTATTTTTCTTTCTTTTTTTGGGTCACACCTGCCAATGCTCAGGGGTTTCTCTTGGCTCTGCACTCAGGAATTACTCCTGGAAGTGCTCGGGAGATCATATGGGATGCCGATTGAACCCAGGCTGGCATGGGCCAGCGCGCAAGGCAAACGTCCTACCCTCTGGGCTATCGTTTGGCTCCAAGTAGTTTTTTTTTCTTATAAAAAAAACTAAGTAATATAAGGGTAGACGTTAAGGATTTAGTGACTTCATAACTATTTCTCAAAGGGCAAAGGAAGGGAATGTTTAGAAGGAAACAAGTATTCTTGAAAGGATTTTTTTTCTCTTTGCTGGAAGAGATCTGGGAAGACATCAACTGAAGAAGAGGAGTCAAAGACGGGCTGGGTGATGGGCATGGTGGTAGAAGAAAAATTGATACCTGTGGAAGAATTTTCAGAAAGAATATAGTTCATTTGTGCCATTACACAAATGGCAGAATTAACCTTAATCAATGAGAAGCACTTTTAATTGTTTGCCAGGAAGACAGAAACAAGGACAATGTAGGCACAACAAGTTGTAACATCTGTTTCTCTATGAGTAGCAAGGACTTCATTTGTAGATAATTACACCAATGTGAGGATAAAGGCATATAGCAGGAAGAAATGCAATAGGCATCCAGTCAAGTTTAAGTAAACTTATGGGCATTCTCATTAAGGACATTGTAGTTCTTCAGTCTCAGGACTGTAAAACAATTTCTCCTTATTATAAATTCGGATTATAAAACTTGTTTTGTAGAATTCAGGTTTGATAATGTTCTCTTTCCCACCTCTTTTGGTTTTTATACTATATTTACCTGAGATTTCTCTACATGAATTCTGACAGAACACTTTTTGTGCAATTTGAAGAATGTGTATGGCTTGCCTTGTATTTATCCTAGCAATTTCCCACCAAGGACTGCCATCTTAGAACTTATTTTGTAAGCCACTTCTAAGTGATCATGTACCAGCAATAAGAATAGTCAGCAACATTGATGCATTTAAAAGTATCACATTAAAAATAACTAACTATGAAAATTATGGGGCCATATAAGCTTAGAGTGCACTTTGTTTAACTAAATATACTTAATATATAATTTCATTCTACACAGTAATTTTATATTCATGTCTTTAGGGTAAAAATCCTTGTAGTTTTTATTTAGTTTCCCTTATCCCTTTGCTATGATGACTGGAGGTTGTACATCCTATTTGCAGTACTCACACAAACTTGGTTGCAATGTGCTGGAGGCTGCCTGGGTCAAGATTGGCACAAGAATAGCACTGCAGAGTTAGAACTAGAGGCCTAATACAGGCAACTGAGCTTTGCTACTGAGCTCTCCTACCTCCCTCATACCTACCTTAACACGCACAATAAAACATTCTTTTCTTTGGTTCAGGACACATGGAAACTGGCATACAATAAACCAAAAACTCTAGGTTGTAAAATATAAGAGATATTTGGCTGTAAAGTAAGCAACAACAAATAATGCTGTTGAATAATAACCATTTCAATTCAAATGTTGAAAATTCTGAATGATCTATGCAATCTATTTATGAAGAATTGAAAGATAATCATCAATTTTAAAGAATGTGGCAGCAATTTACAAGTTATAGAGTATGTAGAGTAACAAATACAGCAGATACAAACCTTAAGCGTAAAGAGTAAACTTTGGAAAAGTGTAAACTGAGATACAAAAGCATTACAATTGAAAAGCACAAGGTTGAGGTACTCAGTGGTATGAAACTGTAAAGATATCTATTGAGAAATATAAGAATAAGACTGAGAAACAAGCAGATCTGCTGATACTGAAACTGAGACTAGAAACTCAATCAACACTGCCACTCATAAAATGAGAAAATCTCTTCTAGAATAGTCTGAATAAGCACTGGTAAAAATATTAACTTAGTTTTTCAGACATGGTATATTTTACCCATTTTATATCTGTATATCTATTTTTAAGAAATGTAAAGATATTCTTAGATAAAATGATTAACTTTTTAAAAAATATAAATACCTTTAGAATATCCTTTATTATTTGGATTTTACATTAGATTAAATTAAAATTAATATACTTCTGTTTTACCATCATCAGAAAGCACACAAAATCAAAAACTTTTTCTTGCTTAAGACAATTTAACTTGCTAAATTAAACTTTAAATGAACCAGAAATAAATCAGATGGACTGTTAAGCCAGCAAGTAATTATGCATTTTATATAACATGTTTTTTCTTATAAGAGATAAATGACTAAAATAAAAATACTACTTTAAATGTTATAGATTATTTATGTTACACCTTTTCTCAGAAAGATTTATTGACTAAATTTATAATTAAAATATTTCTCACAGAATAGTAAAACATGTATATATTGTCTAGACTTGTTATCTTGCCTTTGGTCCTATCATAATTCAAAAAAAAAACATGTGGGACTAAAAGAAAAAAAACCAAGCCACTTAACTTGCTAGAAACTAGGGTTTGTATCATTATGAAAACTACATAAAAATGTAATATGTAAGGAACCAGGGAGATAGTTTAATGACAGAAATTCATTTAAACATAAAAGAGTTGTGGGTTGAATCCTAAATACCACAGAAAGTAATCCTAAGTCATTAAAGCAGGAGTATTTCCTGAGTACTGCTGACTGTGGACACAAAACAAAAATCTAAGATGCAGATTACATGGCTAATAAGCAATAAAAATAGGTTAGAGTGCCATCTATTCATTATTATCCACATAAAAATACACAGGATTCAGGGACAATTTTATTCATATTATAACCATGTTCAGATGTATAATGCCATTTTGGTTTCATCATTAAAACTTCAGGAAAGTTCTTAAAGGATATATTCTCATAAACAATTTGTGATGTCAGTTTGGGGGAAGTCTCCAATTGTATGCTTATGTAGGGCAAAGGGAAGATTATTTAAAATAGATTGAGTTACACTTCATTCAGGTGAGCATTAATGTTAAACAAGTGAGAGCAGGAGTGCATTGGGAAATACTTCTCACAGTAAAGCTTTAGAAATTTTCATCATACTTCTGCAAAAATTTAAAGAGACCTGGCAATTTTATTCTCCTCAATTTTTTTACCATAAAATGTAAACCATTTTCTTCAAGTGATTATATATATACACACAATTACAATAAGTAAATAACTTTACATTGGTTAAAAAAAGAATAACAAATTATAATAAAATGCTTTATGCCTTATTAGCTTTTAGGGAACAAAAATTAAGACCACAAAATGATACATTTTAGTAGTTGCACATCTAGAATTAAAGTAAAATTTGAAAATTCCAAGTGTTTGTAAGGAGAGGTAATGAGAATATTCAAAAAAATGAAGTTGGATGGGCAAGTGTATTGATATAGGCAATGAAAAAAATAGTGTTTTTTAAAGAAGCAAGATAGTTTTTATTGAATTAAACTTGCCTATAAAAAGACTGGAGTGAGAGAAATAGAGGAAATGTGTTCAAGAGAGGACATAGATTTACCCAGCGTGAAAATAAGCGGGCAAACATTATAGTGACATAAGTAAGACACATGTTCAAGAAAGGACATGGGTTTGAAGTGAAAGCCAAGAAATCATTAGTAAGATCAAAGGTAAGGATTCCTAGTGACCATGATTCTTGCTACTAGATAATTCAGAGACTCTTGCTTGTAGTGTCTAGCAGTCACATATGAGGATAGCTCATAAACATTGTTCTTATGAGTACTAATGTACAAATATCCCACCTTCTGATTTTTTTAAATTGCTAAGATCATATATAGTGTGTATATATATATATATGTATATATATATATTAAAACACAGATAGAAAAATATAGATATTTTCACTGAAATGTTAATTTAAGAATTTAACATAAAAGTAGGAATAGTTAAAGAATATATCACTTGATCACTTGACATCCCGTTATTCGTCGATTTGCTCAAGCAGGCGCCAGTAATATTTCCATTTGACCCTATTACGTGCCACTGTAGCCCAATGGCATCTGGTTGCTTCAGGAATACAAAGAGCCTCAAACCGTTCATTCAGGGACTTGACAGAAAGTCTGACCATCTTGTAGGTGGGCGGTCACGTGATCTTTTGGCATCCCGTGGGATCCAGTCGGTAAGGGCTCTAGTCCAGCGGTTGTCTCCAAATCACATTACATATCCAGCCCATCTGATTTCCGATGCCTTGGCAAACAAGACAGCGGCCCTGACTCTGGAACAGCGATGAAGGTCCGACTCTGGATTCCTTCTTTCACTTGAGTGAGGCGTGATATTTTAAGCATAGCTCTTTTGATTCCTCTTTGGGAGACCTGAATAGCATTCTCATCCTGCGCTTGCAGGGCCCAGATCTCTGAGGTGTACGCTAATGCAGGGAGTACGGTGGAGTTGGAAGAGATGTGCCCGGAGCTGGAGGTTCTTTTTCTTTTTTAGCTATTCTTCGATGCTTTTGAAGGCATTCCATGCTGCTCTCTTCCTCCTGTGCAGCTCAGGTTTTAGGTCGTTCATCGTGTTGACTTCTCGACCTAGGTACACATAACTGCTGCATGCAGAGATGTTTGTTTCATTGAGAGTGAATCGGACCTCTGGAACTAGTTCATTTTTCATGAACATAGTTTTACTGAGATTCAGCTGTATACCTATCTTTCCACATTCTCTGTCAAAGTCAGCCAGCATTTGTGCCGCTTGGCTAATATTTGGTGTTAGTAGAGCGATGTCATCAGCAAAGTGGAGGTTGTTTAGTTGCCAACCATGTATCTTCCCTCCCATTCCTTCCCATTCTAATTGTCACATGATGTTCTCAAGGGTGGCACTAAAGAGTTTTGGTGAAATGGTATCACCCTGCCGAACCCCTCTTTTGACATTGATGATCACTTCTTTGTAGAATGGTGAGATCCTGGTGGTGAATCCGTAATACAGTTCACAAAGGATCTTGATGTATTGAGTTTGAACACCCTGTTTGGCTAGGGCTTAGATGACTACTTCAGTCTCCACAGAATCAAAGGCTTTCTTTATATCAATGAATGTGAGACAGAGTGGCATCCTGAACTCCCTACACATTTCAATGAGCTTGGTTACCGTGTGGATATGGTCGATTGTGCTGAATCCTTTTTTGGAAGCCATCTTGCTCTCATGGTTGCCCTTCATCTAATGATCTGCCAATCCTGTTCAGGATGACTTGAGTGAACAGCTTGTAAATGACAGACAACAGTTAGATGGGGCGATAGTTGCCAATGTTGTGGATGGCTCCCTTCTTGAATAGTAGAACTGTCTTGCTGGTTTTCCAATGGGAGGGCACCTTGCTTCAGACAGGTAGCGTGTGAAGAGCCGAGCCAGTGTATTGATGAGTACTGAAGGCAGATTCTTCAGGTGTTCAGGTCTGACTTTTGTCTGGGCCTGGTATTGTTCCCTTCTTTACTGACGAAATGGCAGGTCGGATTTCAGAAGGGAGAATGTTCGGAACGACATATCCATCCTGTGAAAGAATAATAATAAAGAATATATAATTACTTTATTTAAAAATTTAAAATATAAATAAAGTTGGCTATTACATTTAGATAGAGATATAAGAACAATGAAATCAAGAAGGGTTTCATACAGGAAATTAAAGCAACTTAAAAACCCATATTTCATAATATATATTTCCGCTTTCTAGGTTTATTGATTAGTCCTTATACTGTAATAAAAACTTGTAGTCCTTTTTAAGAATGCCATAATTCACATAAATACAATTTTAAGTAAGAGTCATATTGAACTTCTATAATTGTAAAATATTTATTAGTGTGTGAACTCACATACATTTGAGAAATCTGAAGGCTCTATCTAAAATATTCAATATAGGCACCAAATAAATAAATTACAAGAAAACATGGAATGCTAGGAAAAGGAAAAGTTTAATATATATCTAATTGGAATTATATATGATAAAATAAAGGGAAATAAAGGAATATTCAAGTATAATAGTTTAAAAACTAATTAATGAAGACATGTATATGAACTTTGGAAAATAAAGATAAGTAAGAATAGAGATAATCAGTATATATTTATTTTGTCTTGAAAAATCAAGACGAAAGAAAAGCTTTAGTAACTACCAAATTACAAGGAAGTGCAAAAAAAGCACAATTCTCACAGATTATTATTTTTAAAAATAAGTGCTGGAAATAAAAAAAAAACAACGCATTAATATTTAGAGTGTTACAAACGTGGGAGTCAGAGTTTAGGTAAGACAGAAAATGGAACAGGGTGCTAATAATGTCGGGGGTACTAATGCCAACCTAGAACTGAGCATTAAATAGAGGCAAAAGGATACACATGACAACCTTTTAAGTATGTTCTGTAATCCATAGTCTGGAGGGGAAGGAAAAGAGAAAGAGAGAGAAAGGGAAAGAAATAAAGAACCTGCCATGGAGCAGGGCTGGGGAAGGGGGAGGGGGAACCGGGGATGTTGGTGGTGGGGAGATGGGCACTGGTGGAGGGGCGGGTGCTGAAACACTGTATGACCAAACCCAAACATGAACTTTTTATGTTATCTTTTTATTTGTATATCTCCGGTGGTATAATAAAATACTTAAAAAATATTTAGAGTGTTAAAAATAATTAGCAAATTGAAACTATGTCTCTGTTAAGGTACCATTAGAAAATTAAAGTAAAGTAAATTTCAGACTATAAAGTACTTGATGAGCCTGGGAGATAGCTTCCTAACAAGCATAAGGACACATATTTGGGCCCATATATGTATGCTTCCTCTGCTAGTACCAGAAGTTCTTTTGACACTCCTGGGCCTTCGTTGTTCTTCAAACTGAGATCTAAACCATTTGGCTTGTACATCCATGTCAAGCATCGCTAAAAGTGTTCCCAGGAGTATCTATTATTCACAAGGTTCCCTCAAATTAAATAAAATAAAAATACTGATTTCACCACATCCAGCTTTTCATAAAAAAATCTGAATTAATTTGATTCTAGAAGAAAATAAATATAAAAAACTCTGGTAAACTAACCCATGAAAAGTGTTGATGTATCCGATTAGCAGTTGGTTGAAACCATGACACAGCATGGTTGAACAATAATGATGATGAATGGCGAACAGAGAACTCTGAATGAGATGGCACCCCATTTTCTGTCAGGAATTTTCCCTGGAATGGATAGAGGAGTAATCGCTGAGCACAGCTCGGTATGGCCCCCCAAAATGAAAAAATAAATTTAAAAGCTGTGTTCTGGCTAATCAGAACAGGAATCTGAAAAAAATATTTTAGACATATTAGAAGAATGAGAAATAATTTTATATTCTGGTGATAGGAAGATTTCATGAGTAAGTTACAAAATGCATAATTTTTAAAAAAGGTAAGTAATAAAAAATATATATATGCATCTCAAGAAAAATATTTCATGAGCAGTTATATAACTGTGAATTCTCAAAATTGTTAAGGTCCACAAAAACATGAAATGTTAGAAGCTCATTAAAGAGTTCTTAAAAAAGAGTTCTTAAAAAAAGAGTTCATAAAACTCATTTTAAGAACTTAAAATATAATGAAAAAATATATTAGGTGATATCATGCATAGAATCTTGTAACAGAAATACCCTTGGGTGAAAAATAAGGGAATCAGGATGAAATTTTGACTCTAGTAATAAAACAATATATGAATATGGAAGTGTTAACTATGACAAAAGAACTACACTACAGTAGAAAGACAATAATAGCTTTCTTCTAAATTTTTTGGACCTCACACAACTTGATCCCATCCCTGAAAAAATTTTCTTTAACAAAATGCTAACAAAAATCAGAGATTTATAGTTTTCCAATTAAATTGATTTTGTGAGATTGATTTTGTGTGAGCAGGGAGATAGAAAACCCCCCTCCTCACCCCAACCCGACAGCAGTGGAATTCTTTGGAAGTAATAAAACCAATAGTCCCAGAGTTACAAAAAGCCTATCTTGTGAACTCAGGAACTGAGACTTTTCGTTTAGGTCCACCAACTTTACATGTACTCACACAAGTGAATATGAATTAGAACATTTTAGTGATAACCCAGAAATAACATCATAACAGAGAGCAATTAAGGTAAAATTATATTTTTCTCTCTTAGGCCCTTAAAGATTCAAGACTCCTTTTTATCCCCTATGAATTTTTTTTCTCTAATATGACACTGATTGCTTTAGAAAGTGCTTAAAAATTTACAAAGGGATTGTATACCGAAAACAATAGATTGTTGGTTTTGGAAGTCAGTGGGCACCTATAGTTGAATTAAGTAAAGCTGAGAGGAGAGAGATGGCCACTTTCTTCAGATCCACCTCTGTCACACCAGGGCAAGCTGGGAAAGCAAAAGTCTGTGATGAACCTCTGCACAGCATGGGCCAGAGCCCCTAGCCATGCTAGGTGGCTGTTAAGCCACACCTGACACCCACTTAACCTCCTCTGCATCAAAGTTGATCCCCCACCTTATTTCTTGTGGTGCTGGAGACTCAGGCTAGAAGGAGGAATTGCTATTTGCAGGAAAAGAAAGCAAGTCCTAGGACTTTCCCAGAACTTTCAGGTCCTTGTTTTTCTCACAGAAAAGAATTTCAGAGAGTAGACGAGCAGAGAAGTAAAATCAGATTTTATTTGGAGGTTTTTGTGGAAGGGGAGGATGGAGAGATAGGGAAAGAGAGTACAATGCTCAGGAGAGAACATGGGCTTTTCCAAAGGTGGAGAGAGTCTTGGTACACATCTCAAAAGGAAATGAAGGCGACACAAGACACATGTGCTTGGGCACACACATGTTGGCCTTGTGAGCACAAGCAGTGTATGGGCTTGGTTGGGCAGTATTTATGATCCCTTTGTTTAAGTTGGCTTTTTATAGTTGTTTTTTTTTCCCAAGGCTACCCTACATGGAGCTTCTAGCTAGGTAAAAGTCCATTGCCAGGGTGATAGTTGGGATGATTTTCTTTGAAAATGACTTTCTTGACCTTTATTCCTGCTGTGTCTTCCTTTGGGGGGGTGGATCCAGCCTTCTTTGGTCTGGGCTAGCTCCAGAAAAGGTCTTAATGGGTCTTAGTTGCTGCAGCTACATGATGAGTAATTACAGAATTAGCACTAGGTTGTTTTACTACTCTCCAGAAATTCCATTGCCACAGGGACCCTTCCTAATCTATCTGACCACCTGAGTTTGATGACTATGCTAACTTGGTTAACCTCAGAATTACATTAGTTTTCTTGTACTTAACTTTTTAAAATTGAGTATAAAGATAGTAGCAAAAGGTAATCTTGTAGGATGATTAATTGTGATTACATGACATTATGCTATCACGTTAATGAGTTTCTTGCACGTGGCCCAAAGGGACATTATTTCTGTAGACACTTATATCTGGGTAGGGGTAAGCTTCAAGAGTTTGTGTTTAACTCAAAGAAAAGTAATTGAGTAAGAGTAAAAAAAAGTAATTGCTTTTTAAGGTTTGTTACATTTAGATAATCTTATTTTGAAGACAAAATTGTGGGGTTCTAGACTGGGAGTTGCACTAAAATTTAATTTATTACCTCTTCTCATCCCCCTTTTGTTTTTCTTCTTAACCTAAGATATTAAATGCTTAGAGGTAGGTAGGAAAAATCTTACGCCAACCCATTTGCCTTATAATAGAGTGTCAAGATTAATATTGTAAGACAAAGAATTAAGAAATGATACTTTTAAAAAGAAATTTACTTTTAAGAAATAATAAATATGTAATGCAATAAAAACGTAAGTCAGTCTAAACATTAGCTAAGAAAATGTTTCGGATCTGTTTCAACTCATAGCAAAATTGAGCAGAAAATTCAATGAGTTCCCACATACTCTCAAGGTATTTATTGACTTTCACTATTAACATCCTCCTACCAACTATTAACATCTTGGATTAGAGTTACATACCCGAGGGGATTAGTCAAACTGTATGACACATCACTACTAATCAAGGACAACAGGTTACCATTAGTGGTCCTCCTCTTTTTCATTTTCATTCAAATGAACAGAGTTGAAGATATACCTGGCAAAAAAGATACATAAATGGTAAATAATCTTAAGATGGTCAGTGCAATTAGACAATAGAACTTAAATTGTTAGCAATTATAAAGTTTTTATAAAGAGACTCACACACACCGGCAGAGCTGCTCCTTGCTCTCCTGTGCACACTGATCATGAGGTGCCCGGGAGGGATGGTGGGCTTAGCCCTGGCCTGCCACCCCAGCAGAGCCTCGCAAGAAGCCAGAGGAACCCCCACACCATGAGGGCCACCAATTTTCACAGCCAGACTCCTCTCTCCTCAGAGATCCACCCAGAAGAGCTGATCACAGCCCAGCTCGTCAGCAGCCCAGCTCTTCAGTGACCCACCCTGCAGCAGTCTTTTTCAAGCACAGCCCAGGTATGCTTATCCAGAGACTAAAATACATGGGCAGTGCTGCTACTTGCTCCCCTGTGCCCAGCTGATCATGAGGCATCCGGGGAGGATGGCAGGTTCTAGCCCTGGCATGCCACCCCCAGCAGAGCCTCGCAAGAAGCCAGCAGAACCCCCCACACCATGAAGGCCACAATTTTCCACACCTGCCATTTTCCCCTCTCCTCAAAGCTCCACCCAACAGAAGAGCTGATCACAGCCCAGCTCGTGTAGCCACTTTTGTGGCAATGCGGTTCATCAATAAATACCTGAGTTTTGAAGTGACTACAAGAGTATCCCACCTGCATGGCAGAGCCTGGCAAGCTACCTGTGTTGTATTTGACATGCCAAGTACCAGTAACAATTATAGACCTCATTCTTATGACTTGATGGAATGGTTTGAGGCACTTTATGTTCCTGGAGCAGATGCCCTTGTGCTATCCCGCATGTGACAGGATGCATTGAGATGTTACTGGTGCCTGCTTGAGTAAATCGATGATATACGGGAAGACAGTGATACATTGATACAAGTACAACGTTATTAAAATTGAAAAAACAATTTTAAAGGCTGACAAAACTATAGTGTTGCCAAATATGTGAAAAATGGACATACCCATAAATCATAGGTACAACATAATAAAAATAACACAAGTAATTTAGAGGATTTTTTTAATTTAATTAAACATATACTTGCAGCAATATTCAGGAATTGCCATAGGTATTTATCCAAGAGAAATATATAATGAATGTTTATGGATTGTTTATTTAAAGAATTTCCTAAAATCTTTGGAAGAACCAAATAGCATAAGGGGCTGGTATGCTATCTTTGCTTGTCAGAGGTCTAAGTATGATGATTTTCAAATGAGCAGGATTCCCCAATTTCTGTGGACAGCCCCAAAGGACAGAGCAAGGAGGAGTCCCTGAGCACAAGTGTTGCCCCAAGACCAAAATAAATAAATAAATGAAAAGCTTGGAATATCACTGTATCACTTGTCTTCCCATTGTTAATCAATTTGCTCCAGTGGGCACCAGTAATATCTCCGATTTTGTTGGGAATGAGGTCCATTATTATCACTATTTTTGGCACATCAAATACACCATGGGTAGCTTGCCAGGCTCTGCTGTGGCTCTGGGTTCATCCCAGGAGGCTACTTAAAACATTCAAAATATGTTAATATAAAAGATAACATTTGGGAGGCCGGAGGCGTAGAACAGTGGGTAAGGAGTTTGCCTTGCACGTGGCCAACCTGGGTTTGATCAAAGGGTATCCACATGGTCCCCCGAGCACTGCCAGGAATCATTCCTGAGTGCAGAGCAAGGAATAACCCCTAAGCAAGGCTGAGTATGACCCCAAAATAGAAAAAAAGGTTATAATTGTTAAAAACTACTAACATTTAGTTAAAACTGGAAATGTAGGGCTGAGGCTCACCAGAGCCCCACACAACAGAGCAGCCGATCTCAAGCCCAGGTAGACAGTTCCTGGAGGAAAATCACCAGGCGTTCATGGCGATGGAGCTGGGGTCCCCCTTTTGCCTCTCTGTCCCATCCGGAGGCCTGGAGGACCCGCCTATGAAGTGCCTCCCGGGTATCGGCCATGATGCAGAAACTCAGACACATTGAGGAGAGCTTCATTCAGCTCTCCCCAAGTCGCTTACTGCCATTTGCGCCATGCAGTACATCAAACTACTGGAACTAATTACATTCTAGAAACTCAGAAAGTAAATTCTAGAACAGAATTTGGCCAGATCTCCCATAAGCAAGAATAGGGAAGAAAATTCATAAATAACATTGTCATGTATATGCTTTAACAGTCAATATAATCAGTGTCAGCTGATGGAACAGGCATGGGGTTGAGGTGGGTGGTAAGTGAGGGTCTTTGGTGATGGGAACACACTGGTGGTGGGAGTAGTATTAAAGTATGAAAGTTTTTATCAACAGTATTATGAAAAACCTTTTACTTTGCAAATCACGGTGTTTTCAATAAAAAGGGAAAAATAAATAAATAAATAAAATGTAGAGCTGGGGACCAGAGTGATAGTACAGCAGAAAGGGGATCTGTCTCGCATGCGGCTGACCTCAGTTCAATCCCTGCATCCCATATGATCCCCTGAGCACCATCAGATGTAATTCCTAAGGGTGGAGCCGAGTAAGCCTGAGCATT